>JBBPLG010000137.1:0-42431 GCA_038089695.1 Xanthoconium separans | reverse complement strand
GTATCGGATTCACTGATCCGATGAGTAAGAAGGCAGCAAATGTAGCCAACCTCGCGCAGATGTTTCTCGCTGACGTCACGTTTGACGCCTTGCCAGAGAAAAGACCGTCGACAGGCACCATGTCCTCGACCAGTTTCTTCCTTTGTGTCCCCATGCCCTCCACGTTCAATGACTACCTCGTCGCCAACGGTCATCCCAACCTTGCTGGTCAACTCTACCGCATTGGCTCTGGTGTACCCTTGGAAGATGGAGAGATCCCACAGTTGCCCTCGAAGGAATATCTGCAAGATCTCGTCGACCGATTTGGGCCGTATTCTCTGTCCTCGGATCCCTCCGTGAACCCCGAGTCCAAATCCACACGTATCAAGGACGTTATCTGGGCGACTCGTTTCCGCAACCACGCTGCCATCGCCGACACGTTCTTCACTCGCCTTGGTTCTCCAGGGTCTCAGTCAGGAGAACCGGAAGGCGGTGTGATCCTCCTGGTCGGCGACGCAGCACACATTCACTCTCCCGCAGGCGGGCAAGGCATGAATCTCGGACTGCGCGACGCTGTATTTCTAGGGGAAGCCTTGACCAAGCACATCCACATGGCCGCGACGCAGCAGCCCCTCTCGGAAGCGGACGCGATCTTGCGCGACTTTGCTGCGGTGCGGCACACACGCGCGCTCGAGGTGATTGGGCTCACCAAGGGGATCTTGTCGATCATGGGCTCGAAGCGCGGCGAGTGGGTGTATTGGTGGTTGCCGATCAGCGCGGAGACGGTTCGGAATTGGGGGTTGTGGATGGCGGGTAAAGTGCCATTTGTGCTGCGGGGGATGGCGTGGCAGTTGAGTGGGTTAGGACGGAGGTGATGTGATGACATGGTTTGGTTTTTTTGACGCTGGGCTTTTTTTTTGTTTGGCGTGATGAGTTAGTCTGGCGTTGAAGGATCGTACAATCGTACATTGTTTTCTCTGGCTGTTCTCGTTCATGGAAGTATGTTGATATCCAAAAGGCATTCATGGTGTTCTTGTTCTGGTCATATTGGTCGAGATCATCCAATAGATGGTACATCAACAATATTGTGGATATTGCATCGTATACTGGTACTGACGAGGTACGTCTGTGGTTCCGTAATATCCGTCGAAGGGAGGTCGGCCGTGTTCAAACCTTGGAACCCGTCGAGCGTCGTGAAGACGATGGGCAGTGCCCCACTGGCAAGTGGTCAGGTTTACTACTGGACGAACATCTCTGTCAGTTCACGCGGAGCGACGGATACATGCCTGAGCTTGGCAAACATGTCGAGTGGTGGTGGGGCTTGCCACGGATGATATGATACACGCCACACACGAAGCGACATGTATACATATTCTTGACAGTCCAAAAGGTCGCGCCATGCGATCGTTGTGACGCTCCTAGCTTAGTCGTCACATTGCATGCGAAACGACCATCTGCGATGACAAGAAATAAAACAAGACCAACTATAGCTTTAGTTGCCTTAGCGTATTATGTAGAGCTAGACTAGTCAGCGGCTACATAATAACACGCTTGTCCAAAATAAAAAATAAAAAATAAAACAAGAAACTAATCCTCACGCCGTCTGCAGGCCTGGAGGTGTTGGGTTGGTCGGAAGAGGAGGGGAGAAGGTGTCATCCGTTTGAAACGTATTCGGTGGTGTGGATGGATGGAAGTATCTCCAAAAGATGTTTACTGACGAGCCAACTTCAAGTTGGAGCTGCCCTGCGAGGGTTCGAAGCGCCGAAAGCAAAAGATGTGTCAAGTGATACATTTATCTTCAACGTTCAACGTTCAACCTCCGACGTCCATTTGTATCCGACAGTCAGAAAATGCATCGTGCACTTGAAATTCCAGAGGTCCTGTTGGACATCTTTGGCCACCTTCGTCGGTATGATACATCTGATCTCGTGGCTCTGTTTTCTCTGGCCAGAACATGCCGTGCATTCAAAGAACCAGCGCTTGATCTGCTCTGGAAAAACTTGAGTAACTTGTCGCCTCTAGTGAAATGTCTCCCAAAAGCATGTTCCCAATCACAATCTCAAGGAGATAGTTCCAGTGATGTAAGTGGTTCCTGTTCATTACACTTTTTTTTTTGCTGACGGCGATATCTTTCATTTTGCTCGACCACTCCAACGATATGGCATCAGTTCACCGAACCACTCACGCAGAGCGACTGGGACACACTTCTAAGTTACACACGCCGTACCCGGCTCATAGAAGCCGTCGAATGGAGCCCGAGAATCGATGAGAAAATCTTCCAAATCCTCTCGAATCCTCCCGCTGCTACTAGGTCACTCTTCCCAAACCTGCGGTATCTGAATTGTCAATATACATCTAAAGTTATACCTCTGTTGCATCTCCCCTTTCCATCCATGAATTCCCTCCAGATTGCCGCCTGCAAGGGTCCGGATGCTGCACGAGACTCTCTCAAGTCATTTCCCGAGTTCTCCCCCCACATCCGAACGCTCACCTTCCGCATGATACGATCAGACATCGCGTTCAACCTTTTTTTTTCAGATTGTATCTGCCGTTGGCAGAACCTCCAGTCTCTTACTTGTCCTCAAATCACCTTGCACGCAGATGCTCTTGTGCACCTGTCTCGCATGTCTGCATTGACCGTGCTTGAGGTGTCATCAAGTGCCACATCGCCAACTTTCGAACCACCTCTTCTATTTCCCAACCTCCATACATTGACATTGTATTCTGAGTCCTGCGACTCCGCATCGCGCTTTCTTTCAGGAATCCGACTACCTGCCATCATCAGTTTCAACGCCAGCATAGATATCTGCCCTTCCATTGAAGAGTTCACATCCCACTTGATCGGCATTCGGACATCCACTATCCACCACACTATCGAGTCCATCCTGTGGCGTGCATGGAGAAAATTCTCACCACGTGATCATGTCCCCATGCTTCACTTGGATAACTTGCGCCCACTTATGACATTCAGTAATCTCAAAAGCCTCTCCATTGATATTCAATGGAGCGTTGCCTTGACGGACAGCAGCCTGCTCACAATGGCATCAGCATGGCCACACATCATGGATCTCAGCATCAACAGGCTCGTCGGCTGGGATACCCAAGGTGGTCAAGGTGGCATCACGCTCCATGGACTCCTGCAGCTTCGTCAAACATGTCGATCGCTCTCGTCCGTCGACCTTGCCCTCGACACACGCGGTAACACCGAACCACTGTCACACGCGTTTTTAGCAAGCGTGAGGTCGCAGTGCGGGCGCGGGCTGTCCATCAACGTCCTTGATTCGACGTTGGAGGCAGAATCGATGCCGGCGGTGATTGCCTTCTTTTGTTGTATTGGGTCTTGTTCGTATATCAACTTGAATGCCTGGGATTGCTCGTGGAGGGTCAGACCGCCTGGTTGGGAGAGATACAAGGAGCGTTGGGCCGATGTCTGTAGACAGGTTGCCGATGCACCCCGTCGACTTTCATCCAAGGTACGTACTATATCTTTTCGATTTCCGAGTCTAGTGACCACTCGTGTGTCATATCATCTCAGTAGGAATGCTGTTGTTGAGCTCGAGGAATTAGAGCGGTGAAATAATGATCATAGCTTGTAGCCCGATGGTGTGGTGTGGTCGGGCGCCTATCAGAACTCGTAGAAGATCATAACGTTACTGTGCTACTTTGCAAATAGACTAGGGACTCATCGGGAGAGTGTGATTGATACGGGCCTTGTGTACGGGCCCTACACAAACAGATGGGATGCTGTAGTCTTAAAAGATAACTCTGATCGCGGGGCGCCTTGTATGGCACAATTCCGTTCGTATCCTGTCAAGTAATTTGGTGTTGGATCAACCCCGAGGCATGTGTGATTTGAAGGCTGACTTGAATCATGGGATATCCATCAGTAGTGGCTACTTTGGGTGCTGCTCAAGGAATCCCGAGTTTCGATATGCAAAACAATGCTGTTTGAATTCGGAATCTGTGTGATTCCATCCTGTACCGCCAATGTCATGACTCTTTGCACGACTAATAATATTGGTGCCAGAGTCTGGGATAATAAGCAAAAAAATACAATTACCTTTGTGGTACCATATAGTTATATGTACGATGTACTAAGCGCTAAGTGAGACGAAATTGAGGGCCGTGGGGATGTCAGCACGAGCCCCAGGGCCGCCGACGCGGCACATTTTGACTCTGGCATCTCCTTACTGATCAGCAACATGCCTCAGCGTCAACAAAGGGAACACGACATGGGCGTGCAGAGACATTACGCTTGGAAGGAGATCGTTGGAGAGGGGCCAAGGTGGGAACCCCCTCGCTAGGCTTGGACTCGACTAGGTGGTGGATGATGGTGGATGCTACGGACATGCGAGGACGCCAGCCACTGCGCCAGGACCCCTGGCACCTCTCGGAGAGGCTCGCTCGCTCCCGGACCTCCCCGCCACATCGTGAATGAGGCGTAACATTCTCTCCCTCTGTGCGTCGCTGATTTTGTTGATCGTGGAAAACTTTTATTTTGTAGTTGTGACCTGTCACGAACGACCGGCTCTTCTGGATAACACAGAGTGCGAATCCCACTTGCTTAATCACGGTGTTTTTGCTCAGATCGTGGAAAATCGATAGCAGAAGCTCACCTGGTTGCACAACCGTGAAAAAGCTGACGAATCGACGATGACTTGACGAAAGGCAAACATGAGGTGTGCCAGTAGCTTCGCGAATCGCAGCCTTGTTTTTGGTTTTTGGATAGCTCAGATTCCAAGTGTTTTCAAGTTCAAATGAAATTTGAAGGCAACCTGCTTTCCCAAGCAATTATTGCCTTGCGCAACCGCGGCGGCGATCGGAATGAGTTGAGACTTCAGTCGCATGGAAACGAAGGTCCATGATGTGTACCAGCTGCGGGTACGGAAGTTTCGGGATGGGTGATCGTTGAACCATCCAAAACAGCCATCAACTTATACATTCATGGGTGTATGTATTTAACGCCCCTACGTTACGTCCCCACACTTTTTGTATCATCAGCATGGATCTTTCAGATAGAACCACCGTGCTGATCGTTGGTGCTGGTCCAGCAGGGCTTGCCGCCGCGCTCTCTCTCCTTCATCACGGAGTTCGTGACCTTGTCATCGTTGACGCTATACTCCAGGGGGAGAATCTTTCACGCGCCATCGTGGTTCATTCTGCCACTCTTGAAGTAAGTCGTTTTCGACACTCCTTTTCTGCACGCCCAAACCATGTATAGGCATTGGACACGATCGATTGTGGGAACGACTTCGTAGCACAGGGAATCAAAGGAACCACCTCTTACGTCAGGACTCGCTCCACAACACTGATCAGTCCTCATATCGAGAGTCTCAGATCATATACGCGACATCCATACGTTCTTATCCTCACGCAGAACCTTACTGAACGTCTCCTCGAAAAGAAGCTAGAGAACCTGGGTGTCGTCGTACATCGACCTCTAAGAGTAGTCGGGTTGAGGCGAAATGCATCGAATCCAGAACTAAGCGATGTCACCCTTGAAGATGGAAGGGTAATCACGGCGAGCTATGTGATCGGCGCAGATGGTGCGCGGTCCACGGTAAGGTCTTTTTATAACCGTGTTTTATGCGGCTGAATATCCTCTCGTCATCTAGGTCCGCACGTTGGCTGGAATAGGTTTCTCTGATCCAACGAATACAAAGGGGCAAGCAAACCACAATCTGGCTCAGGTGGTCATTGCCGACGTAACTTTCGACTCTGCTGATGCGGAACAAAGTGCGTCAAGCGGCACATTGTCCCCACACAACTTCTTCATTTGCTTTCCCTTGCCCCGCTCCTTCAACGAATCGCTCACCGCCGGTGATCAGGTGTCCGTTTCTGAAAAAGTATACCGTATCGGTTGCGGTGTGCCCCTGGAAGAAGGAAAAATTCCGCAATCACCCTCCAAGGAGTATCTGCAGGATCTCATCGACCGATTTGGACCGTATTGCCTGGCGTCAGACCACGCTGTGAATCCCAATTTGACACCGACACGCATAAAGGACGTCGTCTCGTCATCAAATTTCCGCGAACGTACTGCGATCGCTGATACCATGTTCACTCGACTTGACTCTGGAGGGTCAGGGCTTGGAGGTGCCATTCTTCTCGTTGGCGATGCTGCCCACGTTCATTCGCCTGTCGGCGGACAAGGAATGAATCTTGGCCTGCGTGATGCCATCTTCCTCGGTGAAGCACTCACAAAGCACATCCATGCTACCAAGACCAGGTCGCTCCCTGAAGCCGACGCGATTCTGCACCAATTTTCCACGGTACGATGTGCGCGTGCACTGGAAGTGATCAGGCTCACGCAACTCCTCTTGTCAATCTTTGGCATGAAGTACCGAGAAAGGCTGTTTTGGTGGTTCCCGGTCAGCTCTGAAAGTCTGCGGACTTGGACATTGGGGCTGCTCGGACGTATCTCGTTCGTTCGGAGGAAGATTGCATGGGAGTTGAGTGGTTTGGGGAGGAGGTAGGAGAGAAGGGGGGACACACCGTTGGATACACTGGTTTCCGGTTTAGCTCCGTTGCAATTGCGGCGTTTCATTACCAAAAGTACCGTCTTCTTCACATGCCAGATGAAGTATAGTTTCTTTTCCGCCCACACTGGCAGTGTTGGCGACGCATCGCATGACTCATTCTATAATAGTAATAGATAGCGGGTCTCTAGAGCTCTAACCCTCGGTATGGCGACAATAGTGCGGCGTAGTCTGAGAATGATACGCGGCGGTTAGGGAATGACTCGATACCATAGAATTCTTGCTGATGCGTTTGATCGGATGGTCGCTGACGCGAGCGGCACCAACTCCACCACGCACGCACGATCCTGATCCTGCCGATGCGGTTCGTCCACGACCGATTATGAGTGACACAATGATATGATATGCATGATGGCACATCTCACCAGCAACATGGCGATGCGCTGAATTTGTCAAAAGCCTGATCAGGCGCTGTCATAATACCATTCTCGAGTTGCAATATGGTTGAGTTTTGCTGTGTGGGACACCATGTGTGACCCAGTGCAAAGGAATACGTCATCATTATTTGTCATAAACCTAGCCTCGAAGTCACCGTACGATCGGAACCGATCGACGATTTCTGGAAGACACGTTTTGCTAGATGGCCCATCGAAATATATATAAGGCCACAACCCTCAGCCACTTCCTCTTCTGCGTGCACATAATATTGTTTAGATGTCTCTTCCTGATACAACCACCATCCTCATCGTCGGTGCTGGTCCAGCAGGACTTGCAGCCGCGCTCTCTCTTCACCATCATGGCGTTCGAGATTTCATCATCGTAGACGCCGTACCACAATGGCAAAACACATCCAGAGCTCTTGCAGTTCACGCTGCCACTTTAGAGGTAAGTTTTTTTTTTTTTACGTTCGACCTCTGTCCCACTCACTCCTCTACACCGGACAGGCATTAGACAAGATTGGTTGCGGAGACGACCTCGCGTCTTCGGGCACTAAATCGACAGTGCTCACCATCCAGACTCGCTCAACGAAGCTCGCCAGTCCCTCAGTCGGCAGCCTCAAATCATACACTCGGCACCCGTACACGCTCGTCATCCCTCAGAACATTACGGAACGTGTATTCAATGGAAAACTAGAAAGTTTGGGTATCACCGTGCATCGACCTCTGAGAGTGGTGGGATTGAGGCACAACGTATCAAATCCACAACTCAGTGATGTTATCTTTGAAGACGGCAGCATAATCACAACCAAGTATGTGATCGGTGCAGATGGTGCGCGCTCCGCGGTAAGGCCGTTTTGCATTATTTACATTTGAATAATGTCTCACAGCGAGCACTTAGATCCGTACTCTGAGTGGTATAGCTTTCTCAGATCCCGCTCCTTTCGAGGGGGAAAACGAAAATACCCTGGCTCAGATGGCTATTGCAGATGTGACATTTGACACCGACATCGGCACCTCCAATCCGGAGATCACACTTTCCCAAAACAATTTTTTCGTTTGCTTCCCCTTACCGTCTACATTCAATCAGACTCCTGCTGCAGAGGGCAAGGTCTCTGCTTCCGAGAGAGTGTTCCGCATTGGCTGTGGTGTATCGGTGCGAGAAGGTGAAGTCCCCCAAATACCTTCCAAGGAATACCTTCAAAATTTGATCGACCGATTTGCACCGTATCACCTGGCCCCCGACGCAACTGTGAACCCCAATTCGAAATCGACGCAAATCAAAAACATTATCTGGTCTTCGCGTTTCCGTAATCGCGCATGCATCGCTGACACCACATTCACCCGTCTTCGTCAGCATGACTCGGAGTCATGCGAGGGAGGGATCATTCTCCTTATTGGTGACGCTGCCCACATTCATTCACCTCTTGGTGGTCAGGGAATGAATCTCGGCATTCGAGATGCCATTTCCCTCGGAGAAGCACTTGCGAAGCATATACATGCTATCGAAGCTATGCCAGTCTCTAAAGCCGACGACATTCTTCGCGAGTTCGCCACGATGCGGCATGCACGCGCACTGGAAGTGATCAAACTCACAAAGAATCTTATATCGGTAGCGGGCATGAAGTATCGAGAGAGGATGTATTGGTGGTGCCCGATCGACTCTGCCACGTTTCGCGCTTGTGCGCTCTGGCTGCTTGGAAATATGCCATTCTTTCAGAGAAAAATGGCATGGGAGTTCAGCGGCTTGGGAAGGAGATAGGAGTGCTAAGAAGGAAGATACGTTTTCTTAATGAACCCTCATGACGTCGTACTTGTACTTTATTTATGTTTCTTCCCGTCATCTGTTGGACATGGATTGTCCCCTCGAATGACTTGGTTTGCACTGGTCGTTGTGGATCTGTTGTTTGACGTTTCTCAGCAAAACTCTGTACTTTACACTTGTCATTGGTCTCGTTAACTCTACACAAGGACCATCCAGCCTGACGGTAGCGGAATGAGAATATGGCGCTGTTAAATGAGGACATCAACAGCTGTGTTCACCAAATTCAAAGACTCGGAATGGCTTAAGATGACTGCAAATTGGCATCGGCTTTACTGTGCACATTTCAAACCCCTTCTAGGCGACAGAGTTTCAAGAAGACAGGTCGTACTTGGAACGACGACTTGAATGGAGGACAGACGAGCAGTAGTATGTACCTGTTCTTGTCTTAAACCTACTCAACTGAGGTCGGTTGGCGGGGTCGATCAGCCAACCAACGGCGAGGTCAGTCAATACTTATCGTTGATCAGCAGTTACAAACCCCACCATCCTCGAGCACGAAAATGCTCACACTGTCCCTGCGTTCACAGGCTGGGGAATGCAAGAAGGTCGACTTCCATCGCAAGAATACGACAAACAAGCCGATGAGGGACAACGACCATCGGACTTTACCTGCTCTGACGTTGTTGTCATCGATGTGACAAGGCACCTCATCGGTCGTGGGCATGAAATATGAAGGATGAATTGGTGGTTTCCGATCAATTACTCAACGCTTCGTGCTTGTCGCGAGTACTGGAAGCATGTATCCTGGTCGTTTGAAGATAGTATGGGAGTTTAGTGGGTTAGGAAGGAGATAGGAGGGCCGAACCGTCCTAGTCGGATCTCATTTTCCAACGTCCGTTTGGTAGTCTTAGAATGGTAAATGGGCCACTTGTGCCCGACGGGGGATTTAGTGTGGTGTTGGTGGAATAAATACTATGGGTTAGCTAGCGACGTCACAGTCAAGTTGTGGCACAACTTTCCTCGCCAGCTGCCAGTGAGAATACCAGGGATCCTCCGGCCTAGTACTTACATAGCCTGCGCTATAATTGAGACGATAGTGGGGCGTAGTGCAGTCAGGCTGACATGCTCAATCGGTACGCTGTGCAACGATGTCATGACGTATGCACACCTGCAGGAACGATATGGACCCACGTAGACACTGGACAGACAGTCGTGAAACACGAGACATTACTGCCGCGAGTTGATGTGACGCTGACACGACGTAGCCGAGGTGAAATATCTGAGTTCTGTGATCTGAGCAGGCTCGCGCAATGCGATCTTGCAAGTATGAGCTCGATGTTACGAATGGAAACAACTTGTGTACAGAAAATATAATGATGGAACTCACAGTGGTCTTGTCATCTCCATTCCAGTAGAACAGCATGGGCACCTTATTTCCTGATAGACCTGTCGTCGTGGCGAGCAACTGAAATAAATGCCTGACACTGAGTTGGCCCTGGAAGCCGGCGTCAGACTCGGAACTGGTTCGGATATACCCGAAAAATTGCAGTGCACTGGTAGTATGGACCCCGCACTTCTGCCAGGTGCTCTACTCTACCGTCATGATCAATCAGGATGAATGTATATAAGGCCACTGACCTTGTAGCCGTGAGTCTCCAACCTACATACATATTGTCTGGATGTCGCTCCCTGATACAACTACTGTCCTCATCATTGGCGCTGGTCCGGCAGGCCTTGCTGCTGCCCTCTCCCTTCACCATCATGGTGTTCGAGATCTTGTCATTGTCGACGCCGCAGCCCGGGGGGAAGATACTTCCCGAGCTCTTGCAATCCACGCTGCCACTGCGGAGGTAAGTTTTCCTTGTTTGTTTGTTTACGTCCAAATGATCATGATCATCAAAACCCAGGCATTGGATACGATTGGTTGTGGGAACGACATCGTATCTTCTGGTCTCAAGACTACATCGCTGAGCATCGGAACTCGCTCTACAACACTCATTAGCCCCCACATCGAGAGCCTCAAATCATACACTCGACACCCCTACACGCTCATCATCCCTCAGAACGTCACGGAACGCGTGCTTAATACGAAACTTGAAGGTTTCGGTATCACCGTGCACCGATCTTTAAAAGCGGTTGGATTGAGGCGCAACGCATCGAATCCACAACTCAGTGATGTTACCTTTGAAGACGGTAGCATAATCACGGCCAAATATGTAATTGGCGCAGACGGTGCGCGCTCCACGGTGAGGCCGTTTTTGTACTCTTCACATTTGCATATCGTCTCACAGCGAATGTTTAGGTTCGCACTATGGCTGGTATAGGCTTCTCTGATCCAGCTCCTGTCGAAGGAGAAACGGACAACAATCTAACTCAGATGGTCGTCGCTGATGTCACATTTGACACCGCGGACATAGACAACCTCTCGCCGGGTTTTACAGTATCCGCAAACAACCTCTTTTTTTGCTACCCCATACCATTTGCCGCCGAGGGCAGGGTCTCTGGTCCTGAGAGAGTGTACCGCATCGGGTGTGGTGTACCCTTTGAAGATGGTGAAATCCCCGATACACTTTCAAAGGGATATCTTCAAAATATCGTGGACCGCTTTGGACCGCACTGCCTTGCATCAGACCCTGCTGTGAACTCAAAACCAACGTATATCAAAAATATTATCTGGTCTTCGCATTTTCGCAGCTATGCATCTATTGCTGATACGACCTTCGCTCGTCTTGCTCACGGAGAGCCAAACGAAGGCGGCGTTATTCTCCTCATTGGTGATGCTGCCCACATTCATTCTCCAGTAGGCGGCCAGGGAATGAATCTCGGTTTGCGAGATGCAATCTTCCTCGGAGAAACACTGCAAAAGCATATCCGTGCTACCGAAACCGAGCCACTCTCCAAAGCCGACAAACTGCTTCGCGAGTTCGCAACAGTGCGGCATGCACGCGCGGTCGAAGTGATCAAGATGACAAAGAGGGTGGTGTCGGTCATGGGCATGAAGTATCGAGCTAGGATATATTGGTGGTGCCCGATTGACACTGCGACTGTTCGGGCCTGTGCGTTGTGGGTGCTTGGATGCATTCCGTTCATTCGAGGTAAAATGGCGTGGGAACTGAGCGGGTTAGGCAGAAGATAATCGTTTGTCAGGTCACGGTTGTACTATACCACCCTTTTCTCACATGGTGATCTCCATCATGCGGAATACACACATGAAGCATGTATCGGTGTAATTTGCAATAACATCGGCAAATTCATTTCTCGGAGATTTGATCAATACCGATGTCACTGGCAGCCCCCTCAAGTTGTCGACTTGTCAATGGTACTAATAGTAGCCGTTGGCAGGTGCGGATTGGTGCCCCGGCTCAACAGACAGCTGTGGGCAATTGTATAGAGTGACGATGAGGAGTCGAGCGCTTGGGCATGTCGACAGGCTGCCGCAAGGCCGGGGAATTGCGGAATTCTAACCGAAAGCTAATACCGCCTTCTGGTATGACAGATGAATCCCGTATCTCTTACAGTTACGGACCTGCCCTATCAAGTGTGGTCTGCTTTTCATGATGGAACTTCTCCCGGTTCTTACACTAATGACCTGGCCCGTCGGAACGCGTATATAAGGCAACAGAACCCTCAGCTGGCCCTGGATTCTTATCCTCTTCGCCTCAGGCTGGATGTCGCTTCCCAATGCAACCACCGTTCTCATCGTCGGTGCTGGTCCGGCTGGACTTGGCGCTGCACTCTCGCTCCATCATAATGGCGTTCGAGATCTCATCATTGTCGACGCCTTGTTCAAAAGACAAAACAATTCTCGAGCTGTCATAGTTCATGCTGCCACTCTAGAAGTGAGTTCTCTTTGTTATTATGTTCTTTATGTTTAAGTCATTGCACAGGCGTTGGATACGATTGGTTGTGGGGACGACATCGCATCTTCAGGCACCAAATCTACTGTGTACATCGGGACTCGCTCTGCAGAGCTTATCAGGCCTTCCTTTGACAGCCTGGATCCATACACTCGACACCCATACGTGGTCTCCACACCTCAGAACGTTGTTGAATGTGTCCTTGGAGAAAAACTGGACCGCTTGGGTATCACCGTGCGTCGAGGCCTGAAAGTGGTCGGTCTAAGACGCAATGCATTAAATTCGCTACTCAATGATGTCACATTTGAAGACGGAAGCATACTCACGGCCAAGTATGTGATCGGCGCAGATGGTGCACGTTCTACGGTAAGGCAGTTTTGCATTCTCTGAATTTAAATCCCGTCACACAATGTCTAGGTCCGCACTCTGGCAGGTATAGGTTTCTCCGATCCAGCTCCCTTCGAGGGCGAGGCAGAAAACAACATAGCACAAATGGCACTCGCTGATATCACATTCAGCGGCGCGGACATAGAAGACCTCTCGCCAAGGTTCACGCTATCCCCGCACAGCTTTCTTGCTTTCCTTCCCTTACCATACACCTTCAATCAATCTGTCGCTGCTGAGGGTAAAGTCACTATTTCTGAGAGAGTGGTCCGCATTGGGTGTGGTGTACCCTTGCACGAGGGTGAAGTTCCTCAAACCCCTTCTAAGGAATATCTTCAATCTCTTGTCGACCGATTCGGACCCCATCACCTCTCCTCGGATCCAACTGTCAACACCAACCCGACGCCAGTATACATAAAAGACATAATTTGGTCGTCACGTTTCCGTTATCGTGCATGCATCGCTGATACTACCTTCACCCGCCTTGGTCACCAGCAGGGAGACGAGTCAGGCGAAGGCGGTGTCATTCTCCTCGTCGGTGACGCTGCCCACATCCATTCCCCCGTTGGTGGCCAGGGCATGAATCTCGGATTGCGGGACGCCATCTTCCTCGGAGAAGCACTGACGAAACACATTCATGCTACTGAAACCGGGTCACTCTCCAAAGCCGACGAAATTCTTCGCGAGTTCACGACGGTGCGGCATGCACACGCGCTCGAAGTGATCAAACTCACAAAGAGGTTTTTGTGGATCGCGGGCATGAAATATCGAGAGAGGGCGTGTTGGTGGTGCCCGATCGACACTGAAACGATTCGGACTTGTGTGCTGTGGGTGCTTGGAAGTATTCCATTCATTCGAAGGAAGCTGGCGTGGGAGCTGAGCGGGTTGAGCAGGAGATAGCATTTCAGTTCTTTTCTTCTGGAATGGTCGACTCTTGGAGTTTGAATGGTCAAGTTGTGTTGAGTGTTGGCGCTGGTACCGCCTTGCAATGGCTCGGCAGACGCCGTCAAGGTCCGATGCAGTGGCTCGATGCCGCACGCTGACTCGGATTACCACTTTTCTACACTCCTTCTGCCAATCCTTATTCGATACCATGTACACACTCGCAGGCTTTTATTCTTTCCCGAAGATGTGCTGCTAGTGGAAGCATTTCAAACTGACCACTAGTAATTGGTCAGTTCAGACTCTGTTCCGAAATCACTGGAAATAGGTGGGCCAGGCATGTGTCAGGCCCAGGGGTAGCATGGATATGATCCCTCAGGTCAGGGTTGATATTTATGTGTACTGTACATGAGTTGTCAGCTTGATCCAGTGTCAGTGTACTCACGCCGCGTCTTTAGTCCACTGTCCATCTGTCTCGACCAAGTTTCACCCAGATGGACTCTCAAGAACCTCAATCAAGTGTTGATCCACATGTATGGCTGATTTTATAGTTGTGTTTAAACATACAGCGCTGACTTGGGGTCAAACCTCAGTGTCAGCGTGTGTCGAGTACTTTCGAGGAGCTTATCGCCATGGCGGACGAGCAGCTTGCCCTGTATCAGCAGAACTCGGATAGCTCGACATACGACCTTGCCATACGTCATTATTGTGCAGCCTTCGATCTTGGCCCAGGGACAGACTCCAAAGCGGACTCCATCCTCTCCTTCTTCCGCTTTCACCACGCACTTCTTCTGCGCGCACAGGAGCAGGGCGTTGGCTCTTTGGCAGATAAATATCTGGACAAGGTTCTCGAGTTTACGCCGCCTACACATTACTTACGACCAGTCTTATTGGGCATCCAAGCATCATCATACTCGAATCGTTACCGCCATACCAATGATCCAGCAGACCTTCACTCGGCGGTCGAGATATTCCGTGCCGCCGTAGCTACCATCTCGGCAACCCACCCTCAACGCCCACACTTACTGATACAGTATGGTTCAGTCCTACAGAGCAGGTATCTGGCTCTAAAAGATGAAAGCGACCTAAATCTTGCTATCCAGCAATTCAGGACGGTGCTCATGAACTGTCCTGAGCCGTTGCTCGTTCTGGCTCGACGATTCCTCGTCTGGGCACTCGACTTTCGTTACAAACTGCGCTACGACATCGATGATATCGAGCTTGCAATCGAAGCTTACGCCGCTGTGGTCGACATGTTGCAAGAACCAATGGAATACCTTCTTGCCTGCATAGGATATTCCGCAGTCCCACGTGCCCGGTTCTACCGCAAAGGGAATATAGATGACATTCATGTTGCCATCAAGTATTCTGAAGTGGTCATTAGAAGATGCCCACCTGGTCACCAACACCACGTATCGGCGTTGTTCTTCCATGGCGGTCTTCTCATGGATCGCTCCGAGCGGGGGAAGTCCATTGAGGACATCAATAAAGCAATCGAATACATCAGCAGTGGTATGACTGCCAGTTGTGCAAACGACACGCTTCGCCCTCTGTTAGTCAGCGAGCTCGGGTCTTGTCAAGTCTTCCGTTTCGTTCACTCTGGCACTGTCAGAGATCTCGAAAACGCGGTGGAGAATTGTTATGCTGCAGTATCCTCAGATTCATCTCTTGATGCCGCTGTACGCGCAAGTAACATGAATCGACTAGCCTTTGCCCTTTTCACTCGTTATCAGTTGCAAGGCGACAAGATGGACTCTATCCGTGCCAAGACCTACTTTCAGCAAGCGTTGGAGCAATGTCCCCCCCATGATCCTCTTCGCCTATCCATCCTCAACAACTACGCTCGTATTCTGGGCACTATGGCAAAAAAGAGTTCGGACCTCGCCGACCTTGACCTGTCGGTCGAATATCTTTACGAAGCACTGAACCTGTGTTATGCATCATCTCGAGTTACAGTTCTTGCCAACCTGGGCATGAATCATCTTCATCGCTACTCGGTACTTGGTGACCAGTCGGACGCCGAGATCGCCTTCTGTCTCAGCAAAACAGCTCTTGAATGGGAGCCAGAGAACCATTGGTCCCGGGCAAGGACATTCCTGATTCAAGCGAAAGCGGTGATTGCCATGTTTCCCCCAAGGCACTCCCTTGTCGACATTGAAATCGCGTTGGACATCCTTCATGCAGCTAGAGAGACGTTCAGCACTGATCACCCACTGCTCATCGAGACGTACAGGGAGCTCTCCCGCGTGCATTTCGTACGCCATTCCATCACCAACAACAGCAGTCATCTAGAAGACGCATTTAAATACCGGATAGCGGCAGCGCAGCATTCCAATGGTGGTTCGGAGGTTCAATTCGAGGCTGCGATGCAATGGATAGAAGCCGCCGAAAGGTTTGACCATCCGTCCTTGCTCGACGCGTACCAGTGTGCTATACACATCCTGGACTTGCATCTTGTCCTCAAACCATCCGTGAACCTCCGACACGATATAATCAAGACACAGGCGTTGTCGATCTGTGTGGATGCTACTTCGTGCGCTCTCAGGTGCAAGGACGTCGTGGGCGCAGTGGAGATGTTTGAGCAGAGTCGAGGATTGTTTTGGAGCTTCATGGCGCGTTTGCGGACCCCACTGGACGAGTTACGGGGGAGCGGACCTAGCGGGCATGATCTTGCAGATGAATTTGAGTTGCTCGGTCGTCAGTTGGAGAAGCCTGTGGTTTCTGGTGATGATGGAGAATACGGGCAGAGTTTTAGGCGCATACAAAGGGATTGGGATGCCGTGGTGGACAAGATACGCTCCGTCGATGGCTTCAGCAAGTTTTTGTTGCCTCTTTCCTACGACGATCTTCGCGTCGCAGCCATCGAGGGCCCGGTGATCATCCTGAACGCTAGTAGGCATTCATGTGATGCGATCATCGTCCTTGTAAACGCGGATCCCATCCACATTGCCTTTCCGGAAGGTATCTTCGCCACGATTGTCACCATGTCGTCCGAGTTGAACTCCCTTCGACGCACCCTCCGCCAATATGCCAATGATTCCGAGGATCCGCAGAAGAAGAGGTACGAAAGAAGGTTGGCAGGTTTGTTGCGCGGTCTGTGGGATGCTATCGTCTGCGAGGTGGTCCGCCGTCTGGAGCCACATGTCCCAAGGGATTCACGGATCTGGTGGTGCCCGACCGGGGTGTTCACGTCGCTTCCGATACATGCTGCGAATCCATATCGCAAAGGAGAGCATGGGTTGTCAGACATTTACGTGTCGTCGTACACGCCTACGCTTTCCGCCCTCATTCGGAGCCGGAACAAGCGGACCGCTGAGCAGGGCATTTCTAGTTTCGTAACCATCGGACAACCAAACGCGGTTGGATACAGCCCATTGGCGTCCGTCCGCCAAGAACTGGACATGGTTCGCCAACTGCTCCCCAACTCGCTCCCATTCACCGAGCTCCTTGATGGGGCAGCGACGCGGGAAGCGGCTCTGACAGCGTTGCGCACGCATACATTTGCCCATCTCGCCTGTCACGGGGAACAGGTGCCCGAGCGACCCTACGACTCTCACTTTGCAATGCGCGACGGCCATCTCAAGTTGCTCGACATCGTCGACAGCCACCACGAAACCGAGTTTGCGTTTCTCTCGGCGTGCAAGACTGCGATGGGCGACGTGCATGCGCCGGACGAGATGATCCACCTCGCAGCGGCGTTGCAGTTTGCTGGCGTGAGGAATGTCGTGGGAACGATGTGGTCGGTGGACGATGAAGTGGTTGTTCATACGGTGGAGGCGTTTTATCGTGGGATGGTGCGTGAGGATGGGGTGTTCGATCCTTGTCGTGCTGCGCGGGCTTTGAGAGCAGCTACGAGAGCGACTGTGGGTCGAGTTTCCTTGGACCAGCGGATCGTCTTTATACATATTGGGGCGTAGGTGACGAGTTTGGCTCCAGGTTTCATTCTCTGTGTGTTTGGGTCTTTCTGTTGTAGGATTGTTTTCAGTAGTGGTCATCCCTTCAACCGCGAAGTATGAGCAATGCATTATCTTCCGCAGAGCAGCTCACAGGTAGACAGACTGGATCAAAAAGACGTGCTTGATCATCCAAAGGGAAGAAATACAAATGTGATGAGAAAGGATATCACCGACGACTCCTAGCTGCAATTCTTTTACTCTTCCCTGGACGCTTACTCCCACCAGCATGTTTTCCACCACCAACCGTACGTTTCCGCGAAACTGCAGGCTTGCTCTTGGACGGACCGCCTCGCTTACTGGAGCCGCCCTGGCCTTTTTGACGTTTAGCTGCAGGACGATCGGCGATAGCATCCTCGACAGCGATATCGAAAGCGTCTCCGTCTGTACCCTGATTGTCGAGAGCGCCTTTGCGTTCTAAGCAACCAAATATATGAGTCCATGGTCAGAGACAACGCGCAGCCTTACTTCGCTTGAGTGATTTCAGTCGCTCGTCCATGTCTTTCTTCCCCCTTTCCCTCTCGCGCTGCTTCTCGAGTTGCACTTGTTTACCAAACTTTTTGGCTGCGCGTTCCTTGCGTTTTTCCTCTGCTTTCTTGATACCGGCGCGTTCGTCGAGTAAGCGGGAGCGGATGCGTTCCATGTGGGCGTCTGACTTGACCATTTCGGCGAAATAGTCGGAGGGGCGGGTGAATGGGAGTGAATGGGATGCTGCGAGGGTACGAGCCCGGTCTGCCGAGTACAGTGCTTGTTTGTAGCTAAAAGACGAACGAAAAAAACAAAAAAGTCAAGCGTGATTATCTTGTGGTGAACGAGAAGAGAGACGGACAATGCAAGTTCGCGATTCAGGTCATCGTCGACGTCGACGTCGATGGTCTCGGGATAAGAGATGACCAGGGTTTCCGTCCATGGTAATGAAGGGTCGAGCTGAATGGTCTCGCGTATTCGACGAAGGGCATCCTAGCGTAGAAATGTGAGGTGAAGCGATCTTGGAGAACTGGGCGGAAAACATACGGTGTGGTCGATTTCGACTTTTTGCGTTGGTATGGCATCTTGGTCGATGCTGGCTTCCTCAAGGTCGTCTTCGTCTAGGGCTACTTGCTCGTCTTCGTCTTCTTCGATTTCTGGTTCTAGTTGTACAATTTTCTTTGAATTCTTGCCCATATTACTGGTCGTTGCGGTGGTCGACGTCGGCTTGGCTTGAGTCACATTTGACTACCGGATAAGGAACTTCGGAAGGACTCATCTTTTCGGCCTTCGAGTCGACGTCCACAAGGCCTCGTAAAAAATGGTGAGTACTCCTTCGATACGACTGGTTCTAATTGATCCTTTTACGACGTTGACTAGCGGCCAATTCTATTGCAAGGCAAGTATTTATGTGATACAACGTTTTGCCTAGGAAACTCAATGGAAACTAGGCCACGAGCGTGCTCTGACGCAGATAAAATTCAACGCCGAGGGCGATCTTCTTTTCTCATGTTCAAAAGACCACATCATCAACGTCTGGTTCTCTCACAACGGCGAACGGCTTGGCACATATGATGGTCACAACGGGGCAGTGTGGACGATCGACGTTGATTGTAGGTCTTCCAGTCGCGTACACCTATTCATTGGTCGAGGGACTCACTTGGATGCAGCACAATCTCGATTTCTGGTATCAGGGTCAGCAGATAACCAGCTTCGTCTCTGGAACGTCTCGAATGGGAAATGTCTGTGCGTTTGGGAATTCCCGACCGCGGTGAAACGCGTCGCATTCAGTGATGACGATGAGAGGGTCGTTTGCATCACAGAACAGCGTATGGGCCACCAGGGCGCCATCCGCGTATTCAGATTAAACCGCGACGGCGATGGAACGGATCGTGCGTCCTCTCATCTTTGCCTTGATCCATCGAGCGTTGATGACTCGGCCATCAAGAACCACGCGAACCCCAACACATGTTCCATCCTGTTGGCTCCAAGGCCACTGTGTGCGCGTTTACCTACATGCCGAACGTTATCCTCACCGGACACGAATCCGGCAAGGTTGCCCTATTCGACATCGTCAATGGGACGGAGATTCTGAACAACGAACGGGCGCACATGGATACCGTGACAGATCTCCAACTGTCACCCGATCGGACGTATTTCATGACGAGCAGCAAGGACAAGATTGCACGGGTTGGTCTTTTTCTTTATATTTGTCTCAGACGACTCGGATACCACTCATACCTTGGCCCTTTCAAGTTGCACGATACCAAGACGCTGCGCGTTCTCAAAACGTTTTCTACAGAGACGCCCCTCAATAGTGCCGCCCTCGCACCCAATAAGCCCTACGTGAGCTTCGTTCATTTTCCTTTATCGTGTCCCACGTTCTTGTCCAAGCTAAAATTAATCCAGGTTCTTCTCGGCGGAGGACAAGAGGCGATGCAGGTCACGACGACGTCGTTGCGGCAGGGCAAATTTGAAACCCGTTTCTGGCACAAGGTGTTCGAGGAGGAGGTTGGGCGGGTTAAAGGTCATTTTGGCCCGGTAAACACGTGAGTTGCGCTTCCTGAGCGCGCGAAGAAGAATGTTTTATTGACTTGTAGCCTTAGTATCGCCGTTCATCCCGCTGGAACCTGTTACGCTTCTGGAGGCGAAGACGGTTTTGTCCGGGTGCACCACTTTGAGGATTCATACTTCCGAGCCAAACCCTATGGTGACTTGGAGATAGAGGATTAATCATCATCGACGTGTATCCTACGTACCCTGTATCGTTGGCCCATATAAAAGTCGAAAACTCTAGCATCTACACTACACCGCACGACGTCCATGACCAATAAATAGATAAGTAAAAGTAAAAGGAGTTCGATCGTGGCACCCTCATGCACCTATATGAACGAACGCAATTTTTTGTGCCAACGGCAACGCCTCCCCGACCGCTTTCAGCGCCTCGTTGAGCGATCGCGCACTGCTTGTATACTGCATTGACGCGCCCGGTTTTAGAATAATCTCCTCGTAGAACGCAGCGGCCACTCGCTCCATGACCTCGTCGTCCACCGGCCACAACGTCCCAACCACGCTGCGCACGCCAGAGCACTGCAACGCAGCAACGAGGTGCATCCTCTCTTCCAACTCGCCCACACCCTCCTCCCCCATCGCACACCGTCCAGACAAGAACGCAAACTCGGCGCGCGGCCGCGCCCTCGCCACGTCGAACAACGACAACATCCCGTCCCGCGTCGCGAACCCCGCCTGGCCGGGCACCGTGCCAACGTTCCCGTCCAGCGTCGCCGCCGTCGTGGCACACGCCAGATGCAGCCACACCCCGGGCTCCCGGAACGCAGCATGGACTGTCTCGAGCGTCACCTCGTCGCCCTCGACGCGCCGGAACGGCATGTTCGGCGGGATGCGGTTGCGCAGCACGTCCAGCCCGTAGCACGTCTCGTCGGACGCGGCTGCGTCCCCGATCGCGACGATCGTGGGCACCGTCTGGCTGCCCACGACGTGTTTTGTTTTTTTGCCTTTGAGAAAGCCGGGGACGATGCTGGACCGACGGGAGCGTGGGGGGTCGGAGGATGGGCGGGCGCGAGCGCGGATCAGCGCTTGGAGGGTTGGCGTGTAGGAGGATACGTATATTTGCGATAGATTTGGCTCGTTTGGCTTGTAGGGTCCTGCGGCGTGAAGGGGTAGGGAGGTGAATGGGCCAGCGGGGCACCACCAGAGGCGAGATCCCATGGGAAGATGGATCAAGATATGTTGGATGACGGGGTAAACGACGAGATCCCAAAGGTCGGATAAAAGACCTTTCAGCGCTTCCTCGCCGCTATCACTGGTAGCGAGCGTTCCAACAAGTTCGCGGAAACGTGTCGCCATCTGCGACACGTCCTCGGATGTCACCTGTGGAAGGGGAATGTGGGTGGGTGGTGTATTGAACTGCAGAATGATCGCATCGCATGCATGCTGGCTAGCATTGAGGATGATAACGGGCCCCTCCAACGCAGCCTTGTCGAGCTCGGAAAAGGGGATGGATTTGAGAAATGATCTAAAGCCTTCTACGCGCCGGATCTGTTCTACGATCGCTTCTTTCTCCTTGAGCAAGGGTTTGATGTCTTTGGAGGATTTTGAGATTCTGGGTACCTGATCGAGTTGGATGGAGATGCGCTCAAACTCGTCCGCGAGCGACATTCCAAATTCTCCCGTGCACCGCAGGTCATCCAAGCACGTCTGAGCCCGCACCAGTTGGGACCACAAAAGAGATCTCCCCCCCTCAAGCATCTCGATCGCATCCACTTGCTCCTGAAAGCGCAGCGCGAAAGAGGCACCGTTGTACGCCAGGTCAGCACCATACCTCCTGGCTGCACACTGCTGAAGCTCGGGAGAGCGCAACGACAGGATGTAGCGGTTGAGTAGACGGAGTGCGCTCCGGTATACGTCGACACCTGAACGATGACCGTACGTCTCCGCGTCCCTGACCCATTGAAGGCATGTACGGATTTCAGGACATGAGGGGCCACTGGCGACGCTCATACTGAGCTCATGTTTCCCAAAAGCCTCGTTGAGATCAGAGGGTTTCTGGTCGGCAATGTAGCGGAGGTAGTGCGCCGACGCTAGCTCCGCATAGACTTCCGAGGCTAACGGGTGACCCAAGGGGCACATGTCCTTGGCGGCGCGGAGATGTTGAAAGATGACCTCGACGTCTTTGACCTCCCACGGAAGAATGCATGTCTTCAAGATCTGCGCGAGCAGCAGATTGCAAGCTGCTCGTAACGAGTCCGATGCATGCTGAGAGTTCATGACAGTGCTGCAGTAGAGGTATGCTTCCTGAAGATCAAACCCGTCACCTGTCTCCTGAAAGCGAAGTAGGAGGGAGGACGCGAGCGCTTGGTATGTCGTTGCTTGGTCCAAGTTATCAGGCGGTAAGAGCTCAAGCGCTTCACGGCAGTAGGAGATTGACGTGTCCAAGTCAACGAGC
Organism: Xanthoconium separans; assembly: GCA_038089695.1. Lineage (NCBI taxonomy): Eukaryota > Fungi > Basidiomycota > Agaricomycetes > Boletales > Boletaceae > Xanthoconium > Xanthoconium separans. Next base: position 19,765 of record JBBPLG010000137.1, on the reverse strand, counting down.
CCCCCGTATATCCTAAAACGCGCCTCCAGACTGCTTGCACTCCTTTTAAGTATGATTCCACGAAGGGGATGGTCCTGCGAGGTCTCGAATAGTGCTTCGTTGTAGAGGTCAATGGTGATATGAAGGTCTTCGGGATCGCGATTTTGCTCGAAGCGAGCGTCTAGACATACGCCCAATGATTGAAGCGTGATGATGCGCCGCGACAAATTCGTAGAATGGATCTCCAGGGCAAAATAATGTTTCTGTATGGCTTCCTCCAGATCATTCATGACTCCCAGCTTCGAGAAACGGAGGAACAAGGCGCTCCCTAGATTATCCAAGAAGAACCCTTCGTCCTTATGATGAAGAGGAAGGAGATCCAGGGCAGTGCGGTAGTGTTCGATTGCGAGCTCTAGATCAGCAAGATCATCCTGGAGCTTGTATCGTAACACGAGTGCGTCGGCTAGATCGTAGAACGCAACGAATTGCGAGGTGTCTGCAGTGGATCGAAGCTCAAGCGCGGACTGAAAGTTTTTCACGGCGGTCTGCAGGTCTTCGGCATCTCCGTACCATTCGAAGCGTCTGATGAGTGCCGAAGAGAGGCATGAAAGTGCGAGGAGCCGGTCCGGGTGAGTGTCATTCATCCCCTGCAATGCGATGGACGAATATTCAATGCAGAGCTCTAGGTCCTTGTGGTCGTTTTCCAGCTTGAAGCGAGATAAGATGGCATTGGCAAGGTTATAATATGCCGTGGATTTGTTCTCTGCAGGAGAAAAGTCTAACACGGCGTAATATTGGCGAATGGCGTCACCGAGATCCGAAACGTCTCCGGTGTGCTGGAATCGGGAGAACAGAGCGCTGGCGTAATTCATGAGGGGCATGAGACGACCATCAGGGGGAAGGATAGAGAGTGCCGTGTGAAAATGTTCGATCGCCAGTTCGATATCCTTCTCCATCCCTAGCTTGCCGTACCGAATAAGTAGCGCAGTAGCGAAGTTGGACAATGTATTGGCTCGTCCGGGGTGTCCAGATGGGCGGAAGTCCAAGGCTGTGAGATGACACTCCACCGAATGGTCCAAATCAGCTATATCTCCGTGACGCTGGAAGCGAATGGATAGTGCGTTGGCGAGATTGCTGAGCAACTTGCTCTGTGTGTCGTTAGATAAGACAGTGGATGATTTCGCTAGCGTTAATGCTGAGCGGTAGTGAACAATACATAAGCTGAGGTCAGAGGGACCACCTTGCGTTTCATAACGCGCGTAGAGGTTGTCAGCGAGACGGACAAGTGTGTCAAAGTCCTGGAGATCGGTTCATCCATGGGCCCAGCGACAGTTGAAACGAGTTACTCACGCTCATCCTGTCAAGCTACATTCGATATGTATCACAGCTGAAACGATTTTCAGCAAATCTGGTCGTTCCGCTACGCGGGGGGGAAGTGGGCGAGAGTGCGCTCTCATACCCAACACTGGCTGAGATATATTATAATGTGTGAGCCATTGCGTTAAATGGATCAAGAAGCGATTGATGTGGAATTATGTCACGGATCCAGGACCGTAGGAAACTGAACCCGGCCTGCGACATGCGACATGAGATCGGGTGGGCCGCGTCGCAAGGACACGCACCATGATCTAACATCTTAAAAATAAGACGATAGGCTCTTTATACCAGTGCACGATCACTTCCAGTCCGAAGTTGGTTCTAGTTGTGGCCACGAAAAATGTCACTGCTTGCGGGAAAGAAAGGCAAAACTCAAGGAGCGAGTTCCGATAATGAATTTCGTCATGACAATATGCCATCTGAAGTGGATATCAGGGGATACGCCCTTCAAGTTGTAGAAGAACCTGACGGAGCCGAGATACAAAAAGAAGGCGAAATGATTGAAAGAGTAGTGTGTGAAAGGTGCAGGTGGAACTTCGCCGAGTTCCCAAGGGCGTTACGTATCACACCATCAAAGCTAAAGACACGCAGATCTGAGCTCACATTCCACTGATGCGTCACGCGTGCGTTCCGTCATATTAATCCACAATGTTTATTACGAATGCTGCAGTGTTGAAATCCTGACTACCATCACACACCACTGATCTCCTCGGTGGCCAACATTACACCACCCTGGGACCGCATCATGGTAGTGATGTTGATTTGCCAACGTATGCACAAGCAGTAGACGTGTCCCCTTTGGCTAATCAGTTCTAGAGGCTAGCTTGAAGTGCCAGTATGTAACAAAGTCAACACATGAATCTGGTGCCTCGCTTCGGCCGTGAAGGATGCTAAAGTAAGTTTTCCCGTTTTACTAATGTTACAACTGATAGCATCAGATTTCTCAGTCCGTTCAACGGAAATGCCAGTCTTAACACTAACCTTGTCATGGAGTAGGTAACGCAGGATTCATTCATACTCTATCCGTGCACAATGAATATGAGCTGAAATGATATGGGTGGCGGCTGACTAACATTGACAAAGGTTCTCCCATCCATCGAGTTCAAATCTGCTGGGGGCACAGTGGCCAATACGATTTGGCACTAAAGCATTATACAATCCAGGCTCGCTTTTTATGGGGGAACCTTCACGATCGGTCAGGTGGACCAAGTTCAGCGCCACTGGTGTCCCTCCTTCGACCATCCGGTGATCTGCGTCCCGCAAGGGTCTTGATCTGGCATTTCTATGCCGTGCAAACACTGACGACGGGCAAAACCGGTTCACGCCGATTGCATAAATGGGCACTGAGCCTGCGGAGCTCAGCGCTCAACCTTTTGCTCCTCAAAGCCCCGCATGTCCAACCCTGTGCTTCTTGTCCTGGCGGTGGTCGCGGCCGCTCATATTTGTTTGGTGTCATGTTTTCAGCCAGGTTCTGATTACAACATCTCCAAGACGACCAATCTGTACAATTGCACTGGTAGAGTCCATGCTTCCAACGTCACTGCGCCCAACTCTGCAGACACACTTCCCCAGATTGCACTGTCAGGGAACCCTGGTTGGGAACAGTGGTCGTTGATTGTCTATGGGACGTTCCCGATCATCCTGAGGTGGAGTCACAGTGCCAGTGATACCACTATCTCGCCTTGTCGTGATGCTCAGTTTGACGTCCTCGTTGCAAACATTAACGGGACGACAGTCCAGCGCCAGGTGACGGACACTTGTTCCTTTTCCTTTACCGACAGTGAGGACGTCAAACAAATCAAGATTGGACGCAATTCGCTCACATGGGATTCCGACGCGCAATGGTACAATGTGTCAGTCGACACAGGGGACTATCAAATGACGTTAAATTCGTTCTCGTACGTCTCCAGGCTGATGCAATGTTCACGGTCTTGCTGAGACTCGTGGATTACAGGGCAATGGTGGAAACATTCCACCCAAACTATGATTTCCACAATGGGGCACTCACCCCAATCATCCGGGTCGATACCGTGTTTGGTTCTGTGCCTTTGCTTCGCGGTCATGTGTAAGTAGTCCTCCAAGCCGAGGAAGTAGCGATTCACATCCAGTAGTGTCGGGAGCCTCTCCACATCGTCAAACCAACACATTTCGCTCAGTGGACTCTCCACCATGAAGCACATGTTCTCCGCGTATCCTCTGCATTACAGCATCGACAGGTATGCTTCAGCGACCGTCTGGGGTCACAGTACGCAGTTTTACGACACGCACGTTTTTTACCGGATCAACACGGTTCATAATAAGAGCGGTAAGCATGATTTCGTACGTTGGTCTTGTCGGTTTCAAGTTTACCGTGCCAATCGTTCCAGCTCACACGGCTGCGTTCCTTGGTCGTGCGCTCCCGAAGCCCGGTGAACAGGGCGACTTTTCTTCTGCTTGGGCAACCTATGCCGTCACCAATGACCCACATCTGTACAACCTGACAATCGATCCCTCGACGAACCAGATCCAAGTCAATGCATCCCTTTCTGGATGCGCGAGCACCAATGACGTCCCATACCAATTCTATATCAGCAGCATGACGCCCCTTGGGGAAATCTGTGGTTCGAACGGTATCACGTCCTATTATACCATCACCAATGGGAGCACGACGGCGTTCTTCGAGGGCGAGATCAAGCAAGGTACCATAGCTGGCTTGTACGAGGAATTTCATGCCTGGTAGTAAATGGATAACATGAAGGGTGTATTTAAAGTATCTTATGCTTGGATTTGTTGCAATATGATTTGAGAGATGCACTTCAAATGCAGGTGCCTGTGGCCTGTCAAGTTTCGGCTGGTTCCGAGTGGGAAGGAGTTACTTGCCACATACTCCAAAGTTGGCCGCATACCTATCAACCGATGCATCACGCGCTTAAGATACAAGAGATCCTTTTGAACATCTTTGGTTACTTTTGTCGGTTTGATACTTCCGATCTCATATCTCTAGCCAGAACATGCCGCACATTCAAAGAACCTGCGCTTGATGTGCTCTGGGAAGACCTAGAGGACTTGTCGCCTCTAATACAATGTCTCCCATGTTTTCAATCACCATCTCAAGGAAATAGTCATGTAAGCGGTTCCGGTGCTCACTATGTACATTCTTACTTGACTAAGGATCTTTCTCATTTTCTTGATTGCATCAGTTCAGCAACTTACTGCTCACGCAGAGCGAGTGGGATATCATCTTAAGTTACACACGGCGCATCCGGCTCGTACGGAACTTTGAACAGAGAGTCGACGAGAAATTCCTCCGAATCCTCTCGAACCCTCCCACCCCCGCGCCAATCTTCCCGAACCTGCGTTACTTGCGTTATGAATACAAGAGTAAAGCCAGATCTCTGTGGCACCTCCCCCTCCCGTCCCTGAATACCCTCCATATCTTTGTCGACTGCGATGATCCAAATGTGGCCCGAGATTCTCTCACATCATTTTTCAAGTTCTCCCCAGACATCCGAACGCTCTCCGTCCGCATGAAACGGTCCGATGTTGCATTCGGCGCCTTCTTTTCAAATCGTATCTGTCATTGGCGAAATCTCGAGTCCGTCACTTGTCCTCAAATCACCTTGGACACAGACGCTCTCGTGCACTTGTCTCACATGTCTGCATTGACCCTGCTCGACTTGTCACCGAGTGCTACATTGCCGACTTTCGAGTCGCCTCTTTTATTTTCCAACTTGAAGGAATTAATATTACACCCCCAATCCTGGGACTTTGCTCTGTGCTTGCTGTCAGGAATGCAACTACCCGCCATCCTGTATTTTACTGCCATCATTGCCAATCGCCCCTCCATACAAGAACTCTCCTCCTACTTTATCGCAGTTCAGGCGTCCACTATCCATTGCACTATCAAGAACATCACGTTTGATCAATGGCCACTATTTGCACCCCACCTTGTAGTACGCGGTCAACAAGTCCCCACACTTGGCTTGGATCACCTACGCCCATGTATGGTATTCAAGAATCTTGAGTCCATCACTATCAACCTCCAGTGTAGCGCGTCCTTGACGGACACCGACTTGCTCACATTAGCAGCTGCGTGGCCACACATCAGATACCTTTCCATCAACATGCATTCGGGCTGGAACACGGAAGAAGGGATCACCCTCTATGCACTCGTACAGCTCCTGCGAATCTGTCCATCGCTTAGTTGGATCGCCATCGCTATCGACTCGCGCAGTTATACTGAACCACCTTCGAGCGCGTTTCTAGCCAGCCTCGGAGTGGTGTTGCCGTGCTGGTCTCACATCAACGTCCTCGACTCAACATTGGAAGCCGAATCGGTCCCGGCAGTTGCTGCCTTATTTGCTGGTATCGCGTCTTGTCGGCATTTTAACTTGCGTGCCTGGGACGGCGATTGGATGGTGAGACGACCTGGTTGGGAGGGATATAGGGACCGTTGGGCTGGTGTCTGCAGACGGGTCAGCGATGCGGTTAGTCGCCTCTGGTCAGAGGTTTGTTCTATATATTTTTTAGTCTGGTGACACTTGATGATATCATTAGAGATGTCTGTGAGCTCGCACGAGATACAGTATCAGTGGTGGTGGTGGTGGTTAGATACTCATGCATAGAAACAAGCTTGGCGGGAGATCGATCTTCTGCTGTGGCGTTTCAGCTGTTTCGTGGGAAGGAGTTACTCCACTTATGCTAGTATCGTCCAAGTGCTGGTCGCATACCTATCACTCTTCATTGTCCCTCATTGAATGCCACAGACGGCGGTACGCTTATGATTGTACCACAACACCATCGCCATCTCTCGTGAGTCGTGGACGCCTTCAGCGTGGCGGCTACAGCAAGAGTCCATCGTTTCCCTATCGTTCTTCCGTTCACCTCTCACCCCGTTCACCCCGTCCTCCACACTCCAAATTGTCAACCACAGCCATCCACGCCCGACAGGACTCGACCCACTCCGACTCAGAGCAAGGAAAACCGGTAACAATGTTGTGCGATGACCGGATGATGTCGTCAACGCTGATGGTTTCAAGTCAGTCGGTGATGAGTCGGTGGCATTGTCGATTCAAAGTCACCTCGGTTGCATTTTCGGGGTCGATTGTACTGGGGCACAGTGACATAGATGGGTCGGTGTGCAACTGCAGGTCATTTACATCATTTGGAAGACTTGGTGCTTCGTCTATAGTGAGGCATTGAGAAATCCTGGTGTGGGCGCGAGTCGTTCGGTCGTTCATGAATCGCACGCGTCGGGGGGTTTTTTTTTTTTGCTCAATTGTATACAGTGGAATTGCACTCGACACACGCATACTAAGCAGTGCTCATACAGACTACTAGGGATCTGTCTAGTCAAATGAACGCAAGCGGAGCTCCAGCTCCCTATAGTTGAACATTGCAGACACGGCCAACGCCGTCGTCAAGCCTTTGTTCCCAATCGCGATATCCTTGGTGCCGTACCTGCACATCCACCCCATCGGCCATGATCCATCCACCTCTTGCATCCTTCCGAGCCGCTCGTAATCTATGGTATCACATAAATCGACGACGGTGGCGGCGTGGACGCGCATTGCGAGCGCGAGCGCATCCCCCTCGGCGCCAAACTGTTCTGCGACGCGTTTGGCGAACAGCTGTCCGAGACGCCGACGGGCATAAATGGATACAGAGAGGAGGCGCGAGAAGAAATACAGAAAGCTGTCAGGACCGCGGTAATAGTAGGTTCCGATTGTGTATGCGCGGTTCTTCAGCACCTCGGTAATCCAATTGAAGGTCTCCCAGAGCTCGTCACCGCGACCGTTGGCGTAGAAAAAGGTGAGTGCGTTGACACAGACAATAGGATCTAGAATGTTACAGAATGGTAAATAGGCATACGAGATGCTGTATTGTCGAAAAAGCATACCGATTCGGGGACGTGTGACGTCAAAGTATGTCTGGATAATGCCATCCTTGTTCTTGAGAGTCAAGATTTCATTCATGACGTCCTCTTTCGCTTCCGGCGTAAAATGATCAGACACAGTACATGCGACAGACGTGGTGTCGACGTCATAGGGATAATCAGCTGTTGTAAGAACCCCTCGCCCTGGCACAAGTAGTCAGTCACGACTTGTACATAAAGGATGAGAGAACCATACCTTTGAAGAAATTAGTTAACCGCGAACTCTTGATATAATTGACAAGGCTGGGATCGCCCGTGACCTCGAGGATGAGGAGTTGCATAAAGTTCTCTTCGAGAACGACATCTGTGTTTGTGACTGTCTTCATCTTCTTTGCGTGATCGCGCAGATATCGCTCCCCGTCAACTATGGCATTTCGCAAAAGTGCCCTCAGCTCACTAGCGACGCCATCAGACGACGTGAATACGATGCCCTTGAAACCGAGGGAACGCGCTGTGACAACGTTCTCCAACTTGTCGTCCACGAACGCCGTGCGATGAGGGTCAATTCCAGTTGAGTCCAGCACCTGGCGAAAGTACCCAAGGTTTGGCTTGCGCTCGCCCGCCGCAGCGGACGTGAAGATTTTCTCAAAGAGAGCCCAATCTTCCGGGCGACCTTTGTGACGGAGAACCTCCCAGTCTGGCGCGGAGATATTGGACATGGCGAACAGTCGGATATTTTTGTTTTCTTTGAATTCATGGAGAAGGGTGAGCATAGAATGGTTGCTCTGAAGGGTTTCTCTGGCCGCGCGAAAGGCAGCGGCGACTTCGGAAGCATCTAGAGAAAATTCTGCGGCTGCAAGACTATAAACCTCTTCCTCGCCAAGATTGCCCTTCTCGTATTCAAACCAGTTGAAGGAGTTCAGGATGGAGCGTAGAGTCTTAGGCGAGATAGAAGTGTCTGTGTTGGCTGACCAAGTGAATAACACGTCGCCGATGTCGAATATTACATTGTCGATCTGGCGTTCATGCGAGGTAAGAGGGAGAGCCTTCACTTCCAAGGGAGGGGGAGTCCCGAGAGAGGACAAGGATGATAGGGGGGAAAAAATGGGCGATGCCTGGATGGACAGGGGAGGAGTATGTTCAGCTGGGGAAACCATAGTTTCTATGGAAAGCAACCTGGGGAGAGGTAGTGCCAGACCGGACGGGTTTTACTTACTTATATACAGGTCGAACTTGGACTTGGAGATTCATGTAACACGTTTCCAGAGTACCCCCAGAAGGCATGAATTTTTTGTCAGAATTTGAGCCACAACCTGTTACAGGACAGTTCAGATTAGCACACTAATTCCACTACCGGGTTTGCATCCCACATCCCACAAAAACCATCAGGGGTTTTTAGCGACGCGAGCGCCACAGTAGTCACGTGAGTTCCTTAGCATCAAATTTAAGGCACGTACAGTCTCCGTAGGATTTCCTCCACGCACTTGAAGGCCCCCCGGCCACCCAATTATCCTTGGGTGAGCGGGTAGGCAATGTCCCTCACTCCTTGTGCCCGTGTCTCGGGGCCAGCTTATGCGGTTTCCAGACACCACAGAGCCACATCCGTGGCAAAACCCGCTACGAACGAAATAGCACTATACGTCCGTCGAACGAATGAACAACCAAGACCGTCACTGGTGCCTATTATCGCGCATTCACCAACCCCAATATGTAACAGAATGCGGCCCCGCAGTGCACTCCGATCACCCTTAAACGAGATTCCGTGATGAACGCATATTTCAATTCTCCAGATTTCCTGTCACTGAAACTTTCTCAGGTTGCGAAATTGTGAAACACGCTGATCATCGGTTACAGTGATCCACTGGCACTTGAAACACAACCAGCACTCGAAGGAAGTATTGCCGAGTACTAGTACTTGCTCACATATTCAATGAAATCTAGTCAAAGTATAGTATACAGACAGTAACTAAGATATTGGATATGAGTAATTGAGGATCTGGTGTGGGCTTGGGGCTTGGGGTGCTAAAAATGTGGGTCTTGAACTCGAGACCTTGGCAAAAAGATGCTGGGCATCCCAACGTCCCTCAACTTTACTTGGCAATCACCGCTTCTCAACCACAGAATCAGGCCAGCAGAGTTTCAGCACATCAATGGTGAATGTGCCTGTCTTGGGTCTCGGGGTGCCAAGTCAATTGCCTTCATTGATATTACAACCGAACTGAGTCTGTTTCAAGCAACGGGAAAGGATAACTTAGGACACTCTTATTCCTCACACATGGTGTAATTGTTAGTTTATAACCTACAGAAGATCTTATCTTCCGATCTTGAAACAATTACGCCATTATTCCTAGACCTGGAGGGGACCAAGAATCGTGGGAAGTGCATGAAACTCGACGCCCGTGGGAACGGGTTCACATTTCGACTTATTCCGGAACCACCTTAGGCGCTCCCATCTCTGCGTGCGCCAAGCGTCCTCGTTCGGCTTGACACCGTTACTGACTGGCTCCGCGTTATCCTTGGTCGGGAGTGCCTTGTCAACACTACCCACAGTACAATTTCATTTCTATAAGTGTATGTACGGTGGATCAGAAGACTGCTTCATGTCTTAATCAATTTATTTATTGGTCACTCGCTCAGGTACATGACTGAGTGTAACCATAGGAACTAGCCGTCGTGAGCTCGCACCGAGTTGCACCACATATACTTTGCCTTCGTCGGGTCCAGGGTCGCCCGGAGGAAGTAGGAGGCAGTCAAAGTTGCGTGTTTCAACTGCCAATGGTTCACTGTATATTTCCGCGGGGAACATGCAGAAGTGCAAGGTGAAACGGGTTTCCAAAGAGTGACATCATCAACCGTGTTGATATCCGGTATTTTCCGGGTTTCATCTTCCCTTGAATTTGAGCGCAGGCGCCAACGGCGCCGAAGCGAGAATTCATGGTACATAAGTGAGTGAGCCTACAATGTGACACTCAGGGGAACCAATATGGGGTCCAGGGTTTCCCGGAGGTTCTTTTGTATATTTGGACCGATATGAAACCATGTGTCTCGACTGATACAGCGAAGTCACAAGCGACACATGTCTTTCCCCTGACCAAGCCGTCTGAGTCCGACTCTGGGGTATAATATGTTTGTCCAATACATTCCCTCACTATCATGATCTTCTCAGCCACAACTGCGGGGCTAACAGCCCTTATTCTCGCTTATGCGCTCTTCAAGCGGCTCACCCGCCCATCGTTGTCCACGATCCGTGGACCTCCGTCACCGTCGTTTATCTTCGGTAGTGTCCCTTTCTTTGTGCTTAGCCACAAAGTACTTACTCGTCTCTGACTAGGCAACTTGCTCGAGATATTCCAACGTCCAGTTGGTGAGGCGGAGTTTGCATGGCAAAGTCAGTATGGCAACGTGGTTCGCTTCAAGAGTGCCTTCGGGGTAGGTCCAGTCCACTGCCATTTCACAACAATACTCTCATCACTCAATTACATCTCTCAGGCGGATCAACTCCTGGTCACAGACCCCAAAGCTTTGTATAAGATAATGAACATATCGGCGTATAACTATCCGAGGGCACAAAGCATGCGTGCTATTGGACGAATCGTAGCTGGGAAGGGACTTATTTGGGCTGACGGTACCTATTTTTTTTTCCTCCGGCCCAATTATTTTAAACAACTATGCGATAGGTGATGACCACAAGCGTCAAAAGAATATGGTTCTCCCTGGATTTGGGTCGAAAGAGTGCAAAACATTCTTTCCGATCCTCAAGGATATCGCTGAGTCTATAGGTATAAAATGGATGGAAACGATTGAGAATAGTGACCGTCAGGATGTCGTTATCGACGTCCTTGATTGGCTCATGCGTGGTTCATTAGACGCAATTGGTCACGGTACGGGTGGTTTCCCCCGCGATATGATTGGTTTTTGAACACTGCGATAGCCGCATTCGATGTACAATTCAACACCGTCCAAGACGACTCGCACCCCTTAGCGAAGAAGTACAGAAATTATTTGTCAGTGTCTGATGTCATTTTTCTGGGCATTGGTGTAACGTTGTCGCAGCGGTGACGTTTTCGGACTACCTTCAGCACTGCAAATTTTGATGCGGGCCGCCTCAAGTTATATACCGGCGGAGGTAATCCAGTGGTTGGCTGATAACGGTCCAGGCACCCGGCTTGCGCGCGCGCGCGATGTGACAAACATGGTCACCAATTTCGCGAGTGACTTAGTCAAGGAGAAGGCGGCGGCCCTTGTAATGGGACAGAATAATACGGATATCTTTACCCTCCTCAGTGTGTTCTGTTACGTTGATTGCTAGACAACTTTATTGACTATTTCACAGTCAAGGCGAACATGGATGCAAACGCGAAAAAGCGGTTATCCGACGAAGAGCTTTCCGGGCAGATGCGGTAGGTTTTATTGTAAACTTTTCATTTCGTTCAACGTCGTGAATATGTCCCACACAGTACGCTGCTGGTCGCAGGCTACGAAACTACCGCAACCACTATGGCTCATATTTTACTCGAGCTTGCGAGAAATCCCAACACGCAGTCGAAGCTCCGAAATGAAATAAGGAAGACAGTGGCCTCCATTCAGGCACGGGGTGATCTACTCACTGCGACAGATTTGGAATCCATGCCTTACTTGAATGCTGTGATAAAGGTAGTTAGTCGATGACTCTTTGGCATACGCTGTGTTAATTTTTCGAAAGGAAGCATTGAGGCTCAACCCAGCACTAGCCCATTCATATCTAGTGGCTAGTCAAGATGATACTCTCCCTCTCTCCAAACCCCTTCTTACGAAGTCCGGACGTATGGTTCACGAAATAGTTGTCCCCAAAGGCACAGAACTTATTCTATCCGTTTCCGCATACAATCGGTATGCTCTTCCATCACATGGACGACCAACAGTGATAACTGAACTTGGTGTTGCAGCGACCAGTCCCTTTGGGGGCAAAATGCGCACGATTTCAGGCCCGATCGGTGGTTGGATGGCACAGTGGACGACAAGAAATTACCCAGTATTGGCGTATACTCGAACCTGTATGCCTCTTTTCCCATGTCTAGAAACAGCTGTTTACCCATCTCATTGCTTTCGTCACAGGATGACTTTTCACAGTGGCCCTCGTGCCTGTGTAGGATGGCGCTTTTCGTACGCTTCTTCGTCTGTGCGCAATAAGGAACACCACTAATTGTCACACTGCAGTCTGATCGAAATCCAAACGGTCCTGTTTACGCTGTTGGGCAAGTTCGAGTTTGGAATGACGGACAAGGCCGAGCGGATTGTACGGCACCTGATGGTAGTCGTGGCTCCGATGGTCGAGGGTGAATTTGACCGGGGTGTCCAACTGCCGTTGGTGGTCTCTCCGGCCCCAGAAGATGATGAGATGTAAATGAAGTACGACTGGGTACGTACTTCCGTAGCGATATAGTTTTACGGGCAACGGGATATCGATAGCCATGCAGTCATTACCTATACGAAATACCCAGAATGTGTTGTATGATCCAATTTGCGTGGCAGGTTCGGACGCCCTATCGATCACGTATCATGCTAGCCTCCACATTTCCCATCAAGGCGAAACTGCTTAGTTCGAACGTTGAGATAAAGGTTTGCTGCTAATGTCATGTTATTTGGATGTCAGGTGGTGCACGCTCAGAGCTTTTTTGTGAGAATCAAACGAACATAAAAGTTCCGATTGATCGTCTTTATTTATCCGCAATGGCGCACGGCGTCAAAATCTATAGAGTCTGGAACTGGTATGATGTCACTACCGTACAACCATGACGCACATTCATGGCCTTGGACCCAGCATTTCTTGTGTTGAAACACAATTCATTCACCCTCAAGTAGACAACGCCTCTTTCGTTGCAATCTTCCTACTTGTAAATTCCTGTTTAAAGGAGATGACACGCGAGCGGTCACCAGAGTCGCACATCGAAAAAGAGATAGTACGTGCCTCTGGAGTCCGAGTTGGGCGAAAATCGACCAGCCGCATCCTTCGCCCACCCTCTCCCTGCCCTGCGCCTCGATCACGTACACGACGGCGTGGAAGTCGTCATTGTATCAATGCCATATCAACCCCATGCCCCTCTGTCCTCCGATGTCGAAAAAGTTGAGAATTGTTGAAAGGACAGGTCCCTTGCCCACTAACAGCAGCCTGAGACGTGTTGAGCGTGTGACACAATTCCATGTGGACGAACGTACCGTTTCGTTCGACGGTTGGGCCAATCTTGGATGGGTCGAAACCTAGTGTGTCATTACGGAGCGTCTTGATTTTTTTCCAACAGTGTCTATCAAAAAAACAAAGTCTTCATGTGCATGGCATTGGCAACCAAAATGCAGGTGACCACGGACACGTGGGAACTAGATCAAAAGGGAAAATGGAGAAGAACGATATCTTCTCCATCACCATGCATCACGCGCTTGAAACACAAGGGATCCTTTTAAACATTTTCGCTACGTTCAGTGGTCTCGTAAATCAGATCTCTTATCTCTGGCCAGAACATGCCGCACATTCAAAGAACCAGCACTTGATGTGCTCTGGGAAGACCCAGGGAACTTGTCGCCTGTGATGAAATTACTCCCACAAGCATGTTTTCAATCAGGTTGTCGCTGGCATCAGGTCTCCAAATTGCTCACACAGAACGACTGGGACATGCTTCTAAGTTATACAGTACACGTCGTATTTGGTTTGCACATGATGATTATGTTGACGTGGAGATCTACCAAATCCTCTCAAACTCTCCCACTCCTGGGTCACTCTTGCCAAACCTGCACTATCTACGTTCAACTTGTCAATCCAGTATGTCTTATCTCAAATATCTGTTGCAGTTCCATCTGCCATCCATGACTTCCCTCGATATCGCCGGCTACCGGGATCCGGATTCCACACAAGAGTCTCGAGTGCTTTCCCGAGTTGTCCCCAAACATCCGAACACTCACCATCATCATGAATCAATCCAACATCACATTCAACAAGTTCTTTTCAAATTGCACATGCCATTGGCAAAACCTCCAGTCCCTCACTTGTCACCTTGGATGGGGATGCTCTTGTGCACCTGTCTCAGTTGTCCACATTGACCTTGCTTGAGGTGTCACTGAACACTACATCGCCAAATTGCGTGCAGTATGTGTCAAATTCCCTCACCACCTCATGAGCTTCCCGTGCTTGGCTTTGATCACTTTCGCCCACTCATGGCGTTCAGTAATCTCCAGGCACTCGCTATTGAACTTGATCTTAGCGTCACCTTGACGGACAATGACCTGCTCACATTGGCCTCGGCATGGTGACGCATCCAGGATCTAGGCATCAACTTGGACACGGGCTGGAACGCCCACGGCCGTCGCGGCGGCATTACGCCCCACGGACTCTTGCAGCTCCTGCAGATGTGTCCGTCACTCTGGCTCGTCAGCCTCGTCCTCGACACGCGCGGTTATACAGAACCAACCCTCGAGCGCATCTTTCGCACGCTTCCGGGCCCAGCCGTGGACCCTCTTTGTTCGTCGACGGTGGCTGCCTTCTTTTTGTGGTATCTTGCCTTGTGTCCGCATTTCAACTGTTTGTATGCTTGGAGGGGTTTGTGGCTCGTTCGACCCGCCTGGTTGGGAGGTATATTAGGGATCGTTGGGAAGATGTGTATACGTGGATGGACCGTGCACCCGGTCGCGACTTGAAGGCGCGTACTCTCTCACTCTCTCTCTTTTTTTTTTTTTCCATGTACAACGCTGGTGACCGCTCGCGTGTCAAATCCTTTAAACAGGAATGTTGTTGTAATGGAGGGTGAAATAAAGGGCCATCGTCACAACCAGCTCTAGCTGATGGCATGGAAAGAGACGATTACAACGAAGAACAAAAAATAAAATAAAATAAAAGGTGTCGTCTACTCTAGGCTCCTCTACATGAATGAATCCACTATGACGCATGCTGCGTGTCCGAGTCTTTTTCTGCGACATGGAACATCTAGCCAGTGTTGGAAGATCAGCAGGCGATGAGGGGGGAAGCAATCGAGTCTGGGATGCATGTCGATCCTCAATAAGGTCACGGTTGGAGCCTCTGAGATTTGACGAGTCTTGCCCTCCAAGACCGCAGACTCGCCTCAGTGGAAAACACGACTTCGACGGAAAACGAGTATGCCCCGCTGATGTTGCGTCATCGCCTCATGTCAGAACGGACGTCCAATGCATACATAACATACAACGTCGTGCACGCATGCTCACATTGATTAGCAAACGACTAACTATATACCAATGCTATACCAAAAAAAAAAAAAACACGTCCATGTCATTCGATAGCGATGCAATAATTTGGACTCTCTTCTAAGCACGCGCTTAAATCTTTCCACCCCCCTTTTGCCGTTAATGCATCATTGCCCGCGCACCACCCCCCTGTCCGGCCGTCTCGTGCAATAGCGCAACAGAGCACGCTGTGACGAGGTAGACCCCCACGCTGGCGTACACCGGGAAGGCGCGGTCGATGAAGAGGAGCGTTCCGCCCAACAGCGGTGCAATCATCCCGCCTCTGTGTGCGTGCATACGCGAGTGAGCGACGGTCAGTCAAGACAGGAAAAAAAAACACGGACATGCGCGAGAGTGCAGACGCGATGCCGCACGCCGTTCCTCGGACCTTGGTACCAAAGATCTCAGGCGTCCACCTATTCCATGTCAATGTCAATCCCTTTTCGCACGCACACAAGGAAAAGAAAAGAGACTTGCCCGTACAACACAGCATACATCGTCTAACCCACGCGCGTGTCAATCGTCACGCTCAAGATGTCGAATGGCACACAACTCACCGTAGCGCTCAAACTGATCCCCACCGAACTGATCCGAACCAACAGCGGACTGTCAAAGAGCACAAACGCCATGCAAAAGACCGCCGTGAGGAGCGTCGTCCCCGCCAATGAACGTCGTCGTCCGAGCCTGCTCTCGACCATGTACGCCCCAAGCTAGAATCCGCCCCGTCAACCCAAACGCGCCTTCGGAATGGAAAAGACGACGACGACGCACGAGTGCACCTGGACATCCCCCGAGCGTAAAGATGACTACATCCCACAGGTTACCTTCGAGTGATTTCGGGGTCGAATCCCCCCTCGACCCCGTCTCCAGCAGTTTTGGATAATACACGTTAAACATCGTGTAGGCTAATGCGGCGATCGTTGAGTGACCAGACCCACCCCTCGAACGCGTGCGACGTACCAAGCGACATTAAAAACCAAACGATCCACACCAACACCGTCGTTCGGAACCATTCCGGACTTAGAACCATCCCCACACGATCTAGCCACGCGATCAAGGGGCGCTTGATCCATCTGGGAAGAATGTTCCCACACCTCTTTTCCAGCTGGACCGAAACGATGGACGAGGTTCGGGACGCACGAGAATGGTCGCGTGAGCGCGCCGGTCTAGGTCGAGACTTTGTCTCGTCATGCAGCGCATCCGGGCGAGATGACGAGGGGATCTCCTGAATGGTAACCACACTGTGCCTCCGTGGGGGGTATTCCTCAGGTGCGACCATCGAACGAGACTCAAGCGAGTTGGGAGAGTCGCCGGTAGATTGATAGTCTTTTACGCCTTCGTCCCTGGTAGGTAGGTCGCTGGGATCTGCGTTGCTCGTCGCAATACCGTCGGTCGCGCGACCAGAACGCGTGTCTTGCGAAGGAGGGAGAAATGGCTCGCGTTCGTCAGACCCAGTCGAAGGAGGACGCGGTTCAGCTGGTCGTCGGTCGTCGACATCTTCTAGATCTATAGGAAGGTCGGACCCATTGAAACGAGAGATGAGTTGTAAAGACTCTAGTGCTTCTTGATGGCGACCGGCGTGGACGAGATACCGGGGTGACTCGTGCAACCGGAAAAACAGAATACGAGCGAGGAACATTGACAGGGTCTGCATAGACGGATGAATGCTAGTGCCGGTGCCACGAGCTGTACTTACGATGAGACCGAGACAGACGAGCACATATTGCCAGCCTTTATTTCCGGTCGAGGGACTGCAAGGTTGATTCGGTGAACACGAACGCCCAGGAAGAATAAAGAGAGCAACAAATGCGGAAAGGACGGATCCGAGAGAGAAGAAAACGGAGAGTGCAGTAACCAAGTACTGCTTCCCTCTTGGCATGTGTTCCAAAAGCAGAGTGCCATCTGTTGGCATAGAGCCCTGCAAAGACACGCGTGTCAGTGCATGTATAGACGAACGAGCAGGGCAGACTCACGCCGACCGCGCTGCCGAGAAAGAACAAGAGTATGCAGAGACTCCAAAACGATGATGCGAACGATGCGAGCATGCCAAATAAGGCAGTGAAAAAAAGCGTGGCGTTAAAGGCAGCACTGCGACCCATGAGGTCGGAACAGGTTCCCCACCCAATTGCACCCAGCATCATCCCCGCAAACATGGAGGATGACAGCGTCCCGATGTAGTTGTCGGGGACTACAAGTATTAGTGGGGAGGGAGTTAGCTATGCTGAGTGGAGGGTGTACCTGAGTAGTGTTGTTGTACGCGAGGGAGAATGATGGCGACAGCTTGAATCCACATCTGAGCGACGAGTCAAGGGCGCCGAGGGGTGTGTGTTGGTAAACTCACGTTGTCTGCCATCCAGCCTGACACGGAGGAGATGAGTCCAGGTTACCTATAGAGCCAGCTGGTCGAATGAGCGCTCACCGAATCCACATAACGACAAGAGTGTCCATTGATAACTCCCTGAAGGGGGTAAAGATAAAGAAATTGATGGTGAGATACGTTGCACGCACCCATTCCAATACGGTCTATGGTCTTGTCTAGTGGTGTTCTGCCATCATATTCGTCGTCGTCGTCTGCGAAATCGTCCAAGACTGGGACATCGTCGTCGATATCGTTCATGGTGGTGGATGCCCAGAAACCGGAAGCACGGGGGGAAATGGAAGCCATATATGCAGTCGTGTGGAGTAATGCAGGTCTGCTGACAAGAATTGGCGCTAGGATTACGAAAGGGACGGCACTGCAACTATGAAACTCGGCCAGTGACTGAGTCTCGGTCTAAATACCGATCATTCATGTAAGACTGTAGCGAGGAAGGTCCTCATCAACTCTAGTACCAGTTCGTGGGCCATTCAAGTTCCCTACGTGACCATCCAGCTTCCACCCCCACTCGTTTGCGGGCAACCACTTGAAAAAGTCTCCCCCAAAGTTGACCGTGAACGCGCTCTCCCCGTCTACACCTATCGCGGCATACACGTCGTGACTCGACTCGAGGTACAGCCCCTTGAACGCATCCGGCACAAGGCGATGACCATTCAACGTGAAGAACAAGGTACCGCCGGTGCCGAACTCGTAGCCGCATCCGATCGTGTCGCCAGCGGCTGGCGGCCGACCACCAACAGCCTCCCAAAAGCCAGACTCCTGACCCCCGTCCGGGTTCTCGAAAAATTTGCGCATGTCGTCCAGATGCAGGGCAGCACTCAACCTGTGCCATCCCGGGAACCTAAAGTGTGGATATGGTCGGCAAACGGTGCCTGTCAAGAAACACGGTTGAGTCGCGCATGTCACCATGGAGTGGTTGTTTCGAGACCTAGCGCAATGACCCCGTTCATCTTGTGCACGGTCAACTCGAAATAGACCCCCCTCTGTCGATAGTAGAGACCGCTGATCAAGGGCAGATTGCTGGTCAGGCAGCAGTCTTGGCACGCCTTGGTCGTCTCGACGCGCGTGGCAATGCCCGTACCGGTGTACGACTTGCTCTGATTGTGTATCGTGCCTTGAAAGGTATGTCGATGGACAAAAAACGGGTCGGTGCGATGAAACTCGAGTCCCCATGCGTTGCAACCCTCGCCGGCGATCCTCTCGACGTCGCACGAGGGCAACAGTCGACAAGGCTCGACTGGATGTTGCCTGCAGAACGAATACCCCTTGTCGCAGTCCTCTTCGGACGCTTCGTTGAATCGTCCGTGCACAAAAGACTGCTCCGCTGCGGCCGTCCAACCAGGTAAAAATGGCGACCCCATTCTGACAGAGATTAATTACTGTACCGAAGAATAAATATTCCTTACTTACTGATACTCGTAAGCTAGTAGTGAGGTGTAAGTAAAGTAATTACCTAACTCGGCTTGTCCTCCATCCACCATGTTCGCCTCCCCGTCCCTCCCAACCGCCATCACCAAACCGCCCACCAAACCAAAACCAGTCAATGTCTTTTCCAACGACGGCTCCTTTCTCGAACGATTCCAGCGCAACCGACAGGTGAGCAAAAAAAGCCCGCTTTATGACCCTTTTTTCTTTTTCTTACGTGGACGTGCAGGAAGAACAAGATAGACGCAAGGTCGAAGAAGCGCTCTTCAAGTCGGTCTCTCCCACGTCTCGCCCACACATTGACCCTCTTCGCCCTACAGGAAAAAACAGTTTGCAGACAGATTTGTACGCCCTTTTTTTCCTCGACGATCACACGTCCTGTCAGTCCTCACGTAGTATACACCTACAGAAAAACAGGGGAAAACGTCCACCTGATTCTCCCCGCACAGATCTCGACCATACCGACTCTACCAAGAAACCCAAACGCAACGGTGCACCAGGTTTTCGCCTTGTCGATTCTTCATTCC
>JBBPLG010000136.1:24599-42758 GCA_038089695.1 Xanthoconium separans | reverse complement strand
GAGTATTCTGGACGGTAGCGTACCCCCCAGCCCTCAACTTCCAGAACAGTATCTTCCATCAAAACACATCCGAACTGGGAGCAACTTCATCGAGCATCGGAGGACTACTGCG
Organism: Xanthoconium separans; assembly: GCA_038089695.1. NCBI lineage: Eukaryota > Fungi > Basidiomycota > Agaricomycetes > Boletales > Boletaceae > Xanthoconium > Xanthoconium separans. Next base: position 42,646 of record JBBPLG010000136.1, on the reverse strand, counting down.
CGGCCAAAGTTAGGTTCTGGTCATCACTCGTCAACATCACACGACCTCTTATCAATTCATCCGCGGTCTCCTGTCATCATGCAAACGTCAGGGTCTGCATCCTCGTCTCAATCACAACTATCCGCCCTTTCCCGAGACTCGTGTGCAGACGCCCCTGAGACGTCCCAGTTTGAGGCCGTCCCCTCCCCAAAAATCTATCCGAATTTGACATACCCATACATGACACTGGACCACGAGTAGCCTTCATACTTTGGGTTTAATTACGATACATTTGTCGCAATGCAACCAGCGTCATTTTTTTTTTGCTCTCGACTGTCTCAGACAATCTTTCCACTAGTTTCGTCATTTTGCCTTGCTGGTTTGCTATTTGCTTATTTTTTGTATTCTCATTTTCATTATCCACAACATCCGCTTCCCTGAGTGCATGCTTGACGCGTGCCCAGTCCTGCACGCCACTGCACTGCCCAGGATAACTTCCGCGTTCAAGGCCCATCTGGTAGTCCCCCGACGCCGTCCTAGGGCCACAGGCTGGTCCGCTCATGACATATTTTGCGTGGCCTCTGTTCGGCAACGGGAAATCCATTGGTCAGTGATGACATACGGTGTGCTCGCCGGTCCCGGCAGCACGGCTTCGCCCTGACGCATGATGCCTCAAGGCCGCCAAGGTGCCAATGTACTAATTTCCATGCTCCTCAATGGAATGCAGACGTTTCTTGATGACCTCCATCACTTCACTTCCCTTTCCATCTGAGCTTCTGAATTTCTCCCCGTTCGTTGAAATGAGTCGGGTACTACTGACTTCGCTAGCTGTGCTTGTGGAGTCGATGTTGGTGTTTCGTTGGACGAACACCACGGTTTCTTCGGGCCCACGGTTTCCTGTAGCGTCAATCGACATGTCTGCGGTTTGTTCAGAGATTGCATTGTCTGTCTCGTCAGCTTCAGGGGTATACTTCAAAGGTCTGAGATTCTGTTGTCACCGTGACGTATGGTTGACAGGCGTCGCCGACAGGAACGGGACCGTATCCCAGACACATTAGCCATTTTGCGGCTTCGAGCACTCAAGAGGCGGTATGTTCCTTTGAGCCCGGTACCGCTACCGACGTTGGTATTGCTGTACGTGTGCATGTCTGCTTTGAGGTCACGCTCTCTAATGCAAGTACCGCACTCACCAGCTTCAAATCCTGGGGAAAACTGGATGTCCTTTCGCCGTTAGTTTGGAAGCGAATTTTGCTCGTATTCGACGTTGCTCACCTGAATATTGTTTCCTAGGTCAAAGGCGGTGGCCACTCCTTGAACCCAGGTTTTTCCTCTACTTCCGGCGTTCAGATAGCCATGTCCCGGTTCGCAAACGTAACATACAATGATACCATGCAAACTGCTACGATAGGGGCTGGTTTGATTTGGGATGAGGTGTATGCCGCTCTGGAACCGCACGGAGTGATTGTCGCGGGAGGTCGGGTCTCGGGCATCGGCGTGGCGGGCTTCACGCTGGGTGGCGGTAGGTTTGATTGATTCATATAACTGGCGTGAGTTGATGGGTAATCGCGTGGTGTGCAACGCGGTGACCAGGGTACTCTTGGCACGCCAACCAATATGGTTTGGCCATCGACACGGTGGAGGCATTTGAGCTCGTATTGCCCAACGGTACCGTGACGAATGTCAATGCTTCCCAGGCGGACCTATTCTTCGGGTTGCGGGTATGTATTCCTGTGCATCGAATCTTTTCGTCGCGCGTGAAATAACTCTCCACAGGGTGGATTCAACAACTTCGTAAGTACACGTACTTTCGGTTAAGAGTTCGGCGGTCAATCTGCGCAATGTAGGGGATCGTAACTCAGTTCACCTTCAAGGCTTTTCCACAATCCCACGTTTGGGTAAGTGAAATGTGTTCCTTCACCGATCCGTTGTTTGATGACATATTCGGCTGTTTCCACGGATAGGGTGGAACGATCACCTATGCCCCGTCTGAAGTCGAACATTTAACAAGAGCGACTGCAGACTTTGCCGCAAATAATACGGACCCAAAGGCAAATATTCTCACTTCATATGGGTACTTCCAGGGAGGAGGCGTCAGCCAGGTATGTATCCAATTCCTGACCATACGTGATTTGGCTATCCACGTTGCGCTGCCACCCTCCTACTTTGAGCGGAATTAAATGATATGAAGACCAACACTGACATGGATCAATAGGAGGTCAACGTGGCGATCTTGTTCTATGACGGTCCATCACCACCTGCCGGTCTGTTCGATGACTTTTTGACCACAAACAGCAAGGCCGAGGTCTTCACCCGATCGTTCTTGTCGCTCGTGCAATCATCGAACGCGAATTCCACTTGGGGTTTACGGTGAGGTCACTTATCCTGCGAGGCTGTTAGATGTTAACCCTTGGCCCGAGCAGATCATCGTTCAACACTATATCTGTTCTTGATTATCCTGAAGACTTTTTGAAATACATGCGGAATCAAAGCATTGTAAGTTCGTGGTTGCCTGGATCTCCTCGGGACACTCACTCTCTCACCCGTGGGTGTAGACTTGGGGAAGCAAACTCCCACTGAACTTTGGCTACGTCAGTTTCAACGCTGAGCCAGTCCTGCCCAGTGTTTACAACCAAGCTGCGTCACCTTCCGCATGGCCGGGATCGAGGAAATCGCCGTTCTCTCCTCTCAGTATTGTCTTTGGATGGAGTGGTGATGGGTCGACGGACGACATGATGGTCGAAGGAATCAAAGAAGGCGCAGCCAACCTCCTGGTCAATACACCCGTCACCGAACGACAGTCGCTCTACGGAAATTATGCTCTTTCTGACACGCCCCTCGAGGCGATCTACGGGGCGAACGTAAGAAGGCTGACGAGGATAAAGAAGCAGGTGGATCCACAAAACGTGATGGGACTCGCAGGCGGGTTCAAGTTTTGAGGAAAGTTTATGTTGCAAGGCTCGAACTTTTCGTCCACTTAAGCACTATGATTTATGATATCGCAACGTTAGTCGACTATAGTCTAATATTGACACTAGCCCTCGTACGGACTCTCTACGTATGTCTAGTTTTTTAATCGATCCCCATTGGCACGAGGCGAAATCGGAAGATGGTTCTGGAGTCGACTCACAAGAAAGTCATCTGAGGGATATGATCTGAGGAATTTAATTTGATATGTTGCGACCATGAAGCGTAGCGTTACTGCCATGTACGAGGCTGCAGCACGACGCCGCAGGCATAAATGTCGATCAACGACCGCGTGCATCGTGGTTAATCTCTTGCCCGTCAGGAGGCCCAAGTCGGAAGGTCTTGCGCCAGTTGACAGGACGTAGTGATCCCATCGACTCGGGGTTCGTTCAAGCAGGAGTCCAAGGGATGAACTTCAGAGGAGGACAAGGCGCGTGTGAGCGACGAGGCGACAAGGATCAGGCTCGATCCAACCATAAGAGGGCAAACCATGCACACTGCCTCTTCAACACGTCAGTCAGCATGCACGTACAGGATGCGATCCAAGGGAAACGGTGACCAACGACGAATGTATGCGGGGACTGAAAAAGCCAGCGTCTCGTGCGCTCCCACGAGATATCAGCGCCAACCCGGGCCCACTCAGGGGTCCGACTTCGTTTCCCCCGGCCCTTGAATCACTCGAAAAAGTCTGGAATCCAAGTCATTGATGTGGTACCACCTGCCGTCCACCTGCTGGTCCGGCATGTGTGATACCCAGGACCTGCGTGTGTCTTAGGGTTTGTCCAGAGGGACCCTGGGTTCCCAAGCTTCGCCGACCGAATCACTTCTCTCCACTCTGTACCCCTAGCTTTGGGTGGTGCCTTACGATGCTGTCGCTCTCACTCAACCACCTCTCGCGTCCTAAGCCTATTGGGACGTTCCATGGGCACAGCGAGATTGTCTGGTCCGTTGTTTTCCTTCCAAACGGGAAGGAGGTCGTCAGTGCCTCCAACGACGGTTCTATTCGCCTCTGGAACCTCGACCATGCATCCGAAATGATTCTAGGTAGCAGCAACGGCGCGGTCTTTTGCCTTGCTTTATTTTCAGACGGAAAGCGACTCGCCAGCGGTGGCCTGGATAGATCCGTCAACGTCTGGGACGTCGACGTCCTGGCGGTGGTTGATGGCCCTTGGAAGGGTCACACAAGCAGTGTCAGATATCTTGACGTTTCAAGTGACTGCCGTTACTTGGCTAGCGGATCATTCGATCACAACGTTAACATTTGGGATACCAAAAATGGACGAGTCGTGCAAGACGAAGCCTCCCTAAACGGCGACGGGGAGATCAACTGCGTCAAGTTCTCCAAGAAGGACCGCAGATTACTCACAGGCTCAGGGGATGGTTGTCTCCGCATCTGGGACTGGGAGTCAGGGAGGTTACTTGTGGGGCCGATGAAGGCAGACGAGATGCCAATCTGGGCGGTCGACTGGTCACGAGACGAGACACAGATTCTCTCTGGCTCTAGTGATGGTACACTTCGTCGGTGGCATGCCTCTACTGGACACATCATCGGTGAGCCCGTGCGTGCCCACAAGAGCATCATATACTCCTTGTCCGTCTCGCACAACGGCGGATGCCTGGCCAGTGCTTCAAGTGACAGCACTGTCAAAATATGGAATGCCACAACACTCGAGCAGATAGCAACTCTCGCGCACCCTGATGAAGTCAATTGCATCGCCTTCTCGACCGACAACAGACTCCTTGCTACCGCATGCAGTGACTCCTTAATCTACATTTGGGAGTTGCCCCAAGCTAGCTTGGACTCGGGTCTTGTGATGGACAGGGAATACGAAGGAGCATCTCTCCTCGAGGTAAACCTTACCTAGTTCAGTGTGAACAAGTGCTAAAGTAGACACCCGTCAGCGACCAATGGTAATTCCCCCGGAAAGTCACGTTGCGCAGGATGGAAAGGGCCACCAAAGGAATACGGAAACATTAAGGGAGATCTTGGGTGTAAGTGATGTTCCATATTCTTCGCCTGATTCGGTGAGATCCTGAGTCTCATAGCAGACGCAAACCCCACCCTTCTCGAGAGAGTGCACGGACCCCGGGAATGAGAGGCCGGAAGAGAATTTGGTACCTACCACGGTAGAGACGAAGGGACTCACGAGTCGCCCCAGCCTTATGAGCAGTCGCCGCCGATGCGAAAGGGATGGCGTCAACAGTGCGCACGAGCCAAAGCAACAGAGACGTAAACTATCTCAAATGATCAAGGCGGCGATCGCGAAGACACGCAAGGTATCCTCAAATCCTTGTACGGGAAACTTGCCTTTTGTAACATTCTCTCCACAGTTCATATTCAACCCAAGATTCAGCCTCTGGTGACAGTTTGGCAGATTTATATGCAGGAATGGTGTATCAATATTTTCCCAGGGCAATTGTTTCTGCACAATTGGCCCACATGTTGCTCTTGGTTAGTGTCTCGTTGCGTGTCATGTTCGGATGTGAGTCGGTGCTTGCCTCCGTACAAGTGCTTCGACGGCTGGAAGCACTCCCACGGAGGACGTAAAAGCAAAGTGAACATGCCTCATCTCCGCGTGAGGTACACGTCCGAACTGACTTTGGTATTGCTTGGACTATTGCACCCGCAGAGCACGCACGAGGCGTATTAGTTACAACTGTAATGTCACGTCAGTAGGGATTACATTAATATCAGTCATGTCACAGGATGGCAGCCCTATCCGTCCATCATACGTCTAACTGCATCAACAGCTAGGGTCAACGTCCACCATGTCGGCTGCAATCTGCTGCATCCTGCTCTCAATGACAGTGTTCAACATCGCCTGCATTATGAGGCTAGGATTGATAGATGAAAAGAGATGATTGTCGGCGTACCATACGTTCTTCCCCTAGCAGCTGACCAAAATTTGCTAGTCGAGCTTCAGGGGACGAGTCCAGGATAGCTTCGAGTGAACTGTCGTAAAGCATGATAAATGCTGCAAATGCATTCATACCATGCACTCTGGCAAGGTCCGACTCTCCCTGAGACAGATCCACATCAATGGCACGTGCACAGAAAACCCTGAAAACACAATGGTCAAAAGGGAAACTTACTTCCCGTGTGTCTTCTTCCAACCACTCTCTGTCATCCCAGAGTACTCCATGGCCACGTTCCTTTGAAATTGCACATGCTTCATCTCCGAAGCACCTTACGAACTTCGCAGCCTCTTTGATGTCGTTTGCAAACGCCCAGGTAACCGTACATCGTGGGTTCATAGTGCCGCATCCTTCCGCGATCCCCAGGTTTCGTCTGAGCTTCTTGATAGCCTTGCGTATCGGAAGGGTATAAGCGTATGGTCCCGGTCTATCAGCTTGTGAAACATCGACCCTATGACTTCTTGCACTGGGGAACGCCTCGAGCACAACCAGGAGGTTAGAGTACCGCCATGATTCACGAGATATTCGATCGATGGCAGACTCGAGATGCGCTGGAAGAGCGAGCAGTGGTATGAACAGCACGCCAGATTCCGGATCAATGATGATATCGGTACCACCGAGATCGTATCGTTCAACGAGATCAACTCGGCAATGTTGACCCTGCAGCTCACGAACTAATGCGCGCTTCTGAATGAGGGCCATCGAAGCAAGATAACGGTGGATCGCTGCGGAGGGAATCCAGGGGTCTGGAAGCCGAACCGTGTGCTGATCAAACACGTCATCAGGAGTGGCTCGCGGAAGTATTTGAACATCTGGTGTTTGATGAGGCGATGGTGCATCATTCTGGGTTTCGAGATGCTCCAAGATACAACCCGTTGCGTCGTCAAGTTGTTTGCGAAGCCCGATAAATGTAGAAAACAGGTCCTTTGATGATGCCGGAACAAGATCGTCCAGCTTGCGACGCTTTATGGCCCTCAAGTTTGTTTGTTCGCAGCAGCTTTTCGAGATAAGATGGTCCTCGGGATGCTTGTCGACGTGTACGCTCGGAGTTAGCGGGGGTATATCTTGCACCGCCGAATTCGCTAAATGGTCCGAGGGTCCCATCCGCTGACTCTGCGACGCAAACGAAAGTGGTTCAAAAGACGGAGTTTCTGATTCAGGGAATTCGAAGTAACCGCTCCAATCGTATTGAGTCTCCAGACAATCGGGCTGACAGCCGACCAAGTCGTAATTCGGGTTCCTAGGAGGTACATTTTCCTTGTCATCGTTTTGGTCGCCGACCTCTTTGACGGTATCCATATCACGTAGAAAATCGTCCTGAGAGGGGTGAAAAAACGGGACGCCAAGTTCGGTAGGTGGAAACTGGCACAGGTTATTGTTCATGATGTCGATTCCCGAGTCATCAAAGGAAATACCGCGGTCAGTCTGACAGGGGGAACGGTATTCCATGAAACCAAATGGATCTTGCGGGTCTTGATGTTCTCCGTTCTGATTTTCATGGAGAGACAGAATGTCTTCGACATACGGCCATGGCGCAGTACGCTGCTCGGTGTCCACGTCGGAATTCACGTCACTTTCTATCTCGACTTCTGCCTCAGGGCCGAGTTTGACACCAGATGCTCCTATCCTCTCTCGCTGTGTGAGAATGTACTCGACATGTCCACTTTCCTCGGCTCGCTTGGGAACGGGGCTCGCTCCAAACTCTTCGCACCCACGTGGAAGCTTCGAGATTAATATTAGTTGAGCATCGTCGGTCGTCGGAGAAATGTCTAGGTCGAGAAGACTAGTGTAGTTTTCGCCGTAGCTTCGTACTTCAACCTCCAGTTGAATGGGCATCGCAATTCCTGCGACTTCCTCATTGGTTGGTATCGTTTTCCCGAATTTAAACGGTCTGGGATGTACATAAGACGTCAATAAATAAGGAGAGACGAAAGAAGATAGATTCTGGCGGACAAAATGACTAGAAGAAAGTAAACGAACCTCCATGAGAGATCGAGAGTTAGGGGTTTAATACCTCTCACTGGCCGCAAGAATGCGGTAGAACCAAGAGCGTTGAATTCAAGACTCCCACAGTCAAGATCAGCAGGTTCTCCTTTCTGTGCGACGAAGCTTTGCATCCCTTCTGGAAAGAGAGCGAGGTTCCTAGGGTGTGTTGTCGGAGGTGGCAGGTGTGGTACTGAATTTCAAGTCAGGATACACATCAACACAGGGGCCATCAATAGCTATCAAGAACGTCCGCATAAAGCCCGGCATAGAAGCTTCATGGAACGCACGACTGCTTAATTGAAACAACTATTTTCAGCTCACCATCCATCAAGATGACTTCCTTGTCGTCGAGCTTCTCCTCTATAACATAAGTAAGTGGATCTTGTGGCGTGGAGACATAAATGCTCGCGAGTGCGTCGTCGAACTGCTCCTCCTCAAAATCCTTGACACAGTCAGGAGGACTGACGGTGGCCGCATTGGCCGGTTCCTCGAGGACAGACGGAGGCTGTCCAAGTAGTGAGTTTGAAGTGCTTTGGCCAGGTGAGTGGGGGCGAGGGGAGTGCATGCCAAAGTTGACACCTTCCAGCTGGGATGTGATTGGTTTCTGAGTCTTTGGAATAGGAGCGGAGATGAAAGAAGTGATAAAGAAGCCTAGGCTTGACATATCATGGGGTTAGAGAGATTGTATGATAAATATATTCACGCGAAAAAAAAGAATACCAGAACCAAAAGTTTGGCGACTGACCTACTTGCCGTCGTCAACAAGGCAGCTGCACTGTTGTTATTCGTACTTTCATCGACCAGCGTATTTTTATGTCCAAATTTGCGCGTACGAGGGATTTCCACTTCATCTATGTCATACGATCAGTTTTCGGCGTCTATAGAGGGAGCTGACATGCCCATTTTGGCGGCCAAGAGTGATGTGGGTGGCGTCCCAGAAGGGGATATATCCCACAGTTCATCAACTTCGCTCCCATGCCAGGGGGAATGTACAGAGGGTGGGGGTGGTGAGGAAAATTTCAAGGTCGCTAGAGAGTACGAATGACGTCAGTCTTGCCTTGGGTCCATTAGGGCCATTTGAACTCACTCAACCCGCTAGCCACTCCCATATGGTGGTTGTTAATGTCACCATCCTCGCTGTCTATCAAAATCGGTGATGCCGCCTGGAGCATAGGGGTCAAGTTGGAGATGTGTATTGGGTTGCCGACACCACCCATAGTACTGCTGCCGCCTTTATGTGCAGAGCGGCCCTGAACGGTTCGGGGAAAGAGTGGTGGAGAATCTAGACTAAGAAGACGCCGCGGAGGCGAATCATAGTTTAAAAATTCAGACACATTGGGTGTAACCTCGAAGCAATCGATGGATTTTATTCTCGTAGGAGGGACCAAAATCGATTGGAAGAATGGTCGTACCCATACACTTGTCGCAGCGTCGAGCTTGTGACGGAGATCCCTACGATGGGACACGATCCGGTCATGAGCACCCTTGAATATTAACGGAATGTAAAACGTACAAGACCTCATCCACGGGAGGTGCGGAATAGTCGTCCATGTTCTGTACTGAGACTGGATCGAGGTTAAGAAATGCGGCTAAAGCAGACCATGTCCGAGGGATAGATGCTCGAGCGTGTGTACTCCCAAGCTTTGGGGTTTCGCGTTTCGCGCGCGTTGAAAGGATGGGGGAGGACGTAGGCCTACAGAGAAGTGAGAGTTTCACATCTGACACGCATATACAGAAGTCTGGTCAGAACACGCGGATATATGCGCGGAAAGAAATTTACAGTGGTCATCCTCGAGCCAGCATTTCTCGGTCGGGAGATCCTGCTGAAGAAGAGCAGCAAGGAAGGTCCTTAGGTATCTGGCATGTTCTGATGGTGTAACCCATTTCTCTTCCGGAGGAGTAAGGTCAAGGGATTCCAAAGAATGTACGAGGACTTCAAACGGCTCTGTAGGAAGGAGAAATGATGTCGCATCGGCCATTGGCACATACTCGAGAGTTTCAAGGAGAAGCTGGATGAATTCGGTCAGTCCACGGTTATTGATGATGCGACAAGACTTACCTCTTCCACGACTTTCTCGGTGAACGCTACATGATCCGACGTGAGATGAGTGCGCGCGTAAGGCAAGAGGACTTCGCGCAAATGTCGACGCAAACGGAATTCGTTGGCTGTGTTGATGTTGAACGAATACGGATCCATGGTCGCAGGTATAAACCAGATCGCCGGTCCACGAATTTCCACGGTGTACTGTACAGCTCGATTGATGTTTGAACGCCACAAACTCTGATCAACATTTCGACGTCGGAAAGGTGGAAGTCTTGCTGGTTTTCTCAAGGGGCAGACGGTATCAACTTGCTATCCGATCAGACATGCGATGCACTGCGGTCCGACAACATCGATCGTTGGGTTAACGTTCATTTCCCCGCTGATATTACGATCGATTGTGAAGAACGACGCCGCAGGGTCTCGAACCTGGCTCGCTGTATTAAAAAATCACACGGCCTTGAAGTCGAAAACGGTTCAAGAAGGGAGTGAAGATATATGGTGAAATCGTATGACATTGGACGCTCGGGTGAAAGTGGTTCGGAGAGTGGACAAAAAGGTACAGGACACCCACATTTCTTCATAGAATACAGGGGGTTGCCTGCAATGAACGTTGTCAGTACATCGTAAATGAGTTGATCCAGGCGGGATAAAGGGATCAGAAAATAGGTATAAGTTGTAACCACGTATGTGTCTATAAGACTAATCGAACTTGTATCGCTCATCACCTGCCATCGTGGCGAGAAAAACAGACGCGGATTGAAACCCACCTTTTGCCATCCCCGGGAGTCATTCAATTAATATTGACCGTGCATGCGTAGCATCTGAGAAAGAAGGAGGGTAAAAAATTTATCAACTTGGGCCATGTTTGGTTCTGTTTCGTTAGAAAACTGGGTCAGGGTGAGCGACTGAAACGCTGATGGGCCGAGTCATTGATCCCATGAAGGCACCTGAAGGCCGTAGTCTTTGCATGTCAGCACGCGGATCAACTAGAAAATTCCTCGGAATTATGAGTGTACGCGAAACAGCTACAAGAATAGAAGTCAAATCTATGGTTCTGAATCTAGGATATGCGTATTCTGTAGAGTCCGACTCGTATATAGAGCCATTAAGTCAAGACAGGGCAACTTGAAGGTAATGTGTGAGTAAATCGTATGCAGTCTGGGTCCATGCTTAGAGTGAATGCTTGTACGACTGAGTCATGCCGTGAGAAAACAATCCAGGGGAAAGGGAGGGGAGAGGAATGACGGGGTACGATTGGGATGCAAGACTTGTGAGTCGCACTACGCGGAGATATGTAGAGCATACGCCACGGCCAAGGGAGCGACGACTGCGAGGATGATGAAGCCAGATACGAGGTTCGTGGAGAGTGGGTTGAAAGAATAACGAGAGACTAGTCAGGTATCGGGTCAGAGTAAGGCAAGGAGGGGGAAGATACGACATGCCTATGGTTGTGGGGGGAGGGAGAGGAGGAAAATAAGTGACCTTGGTTGGGTGGAGCGGTGATCGGGCGAGGATATCATCATGAACGGGAAGGTCGAGATGGATCTGGAGGGCATCGAGTGCGATCGGCGGAACATCACCGGCGGACGAAGCAGATGAAGGGACGATCAAAACATCGTTGTCGAATTCCCAATTCCTGTGCGATATTGTTGGGATGGGAGTCCAACCGAAGGTGTCAAGCACGCGGGACACGAGTGCGTCGAGATCTGCGTTAGTGGCAATCGGCATGTCTGCGTAAGGGAAGGACGGATCCATGGAAGCATATGCGGAAAGGGTGCGCTGAACATGGGCAAGGAAGTAGGCGGGTGGTTCTCTGTCACCGACGGGAGGACGTGGGGGGAGATCGTGTTCAAGGCAAGGGTTGTCTACACGGAGGGACTTGGAAGACGGGGGAGGAGAAGGGATTCCGATAGCGGTGCAACGACAACCTCTACCCGCTCGTACGACGGGCCAGTCGGCGACGTGCGGGCCGAATACGTGGGCATAGTATGATTTGCAGTCGTCGCAGAGAGCGGAGAGGGAGGCAGAGAGAGAAGCGTGGAGCGAATCAAGGAGAGCGCGGGCGATGTGTACGCGAAGGTGAGTGCGGATCAAAATATGGAGTTCTGCAGGGAGGGGAACGGGGAACGGAAAGTGGGGGTCGTTGTTGGCTGGGTGTATGGAAGTGAGGATGGCATGGGCGAGGGAAGTGCGGGTCGTGCGAAGGGAGGACATTGGGAATGGGGACGAGGGATGAGGCCTAGGAATGGGAGGGGGATGGGATTAGGTTGGATTATTTATTGAAACGGGTTTATTGCGAAGAGCTCGGAGGGAAGGCTGATCATAATAATATTGTACAGAAGGTTGGCGATCTCAGCCCGGAAACACCTCCGAAGCCGACCACCGACGCCATCGTAACCCTAACCCTAATCCTAGGTTCCTTCTTCTTTCTCCCATGATCACCCGCGTGCTACGCCGTCGCTGCCTCGCCCGCAGTCTCCACCTCCACCTGAGCCCGCCAGACCCCACGACAGAATCCGCAGAGTTCGACGCACGTGTCGCTCATATCGCCGACTACTTTGCCCGTCCCCGTTTTGCAAACATTTCCCGTCCTTACTCTCCCCGCGATGTCGCTCTCAAACAAGGCTCTGCCCCCGTCCTTCCCCTCCCCGCGTCCCTTCTCGCCGACAAGCTCTTCCGCACATTCGAACACGCAAGCGCAAATGCTCTCCCCGTACACACAATGGGTGCCATCGACCCCGTGCAGATGACCCAAATGGCAGCCCATCAACAGGTTGTCTATATATCCGGCTGGGCCGCTTCCTCTCTCCTCACCACCGGAAGCAATGAGGTCGGCCCTGACTTTGGGTATGCACCACTCCCTCCCCTTTCCCAATCTCGTTCACGCCACCCAGAGACTATCCATACACCACAGTTCCAAACCAGGTACAGCGTATATTCCGCGCTCAGCAGCTGCACGACAGAAAACACTACGACGAGCGCATGTCTGCGTCCCCAGAAGCACGCGCAAACATGCCTTACATAGACTACCTCCGTCCCATCATTGCAGACGCTGACACTGGGTACCTTGCTGTCAATCTCCCTCTCTTAGATTCAATACTCACACCTTATCAGTCACGGTGGTCCCTCTGCTGTAATGAAATTGGCAAAGCTCTTCGCAGAGTCCGGCGCATCTGCCATTCATCTCGAGGACCAACTTCACGGAGGAAAAAAGTGTGGTCATCTTGCCGGAAAGGTCCTCGTACCCCCATCCACACATGTCTCCCGACTCGTAGCTACCCGATTCGCTCTCGATATGTTAGAATGTCCCATGTTGGTAATTGCCAGAACCGATGCCGAAACCGGGAGACTTCTCAGTTCAAGCGTAGACGCCGGAGATCACCCGTACGTTATGATTTTCCGTCATGTTTTCTGTGCTAGTAGGATCGATGATCTTCGTTGGCAACAGATTCATTCTGGGCACAATTACTCCCGGTCAACCTCTTGCCGAAGCTCTCGCAGGTGCTGCCAACGCGGCCGATGCTGCACATATCGAGGAGGCGTGGGACACAGCTCACCCTTTGATGACCTTCGACGAGGGTAAATCCATCTTCTGTCATATCTCCCTCGATTAATATCTTTCTTATTAGCCGTTCAACACGCTATTCAATCCACCCCTTCCATATCCTCTCCCGATTCTGTTTTCGAGCACTACAAGTCTCGTGTCGTCGGCAAGTCAAACTCAGAGTCACGTAAAGTAGCCCAAGAAATTCTTGGGAGAGACATCTTTTGGGATTGGGATCGTACGCGCTCCACCCTATATTCTCATCCCCAAAGTGCTGACGTGCCGATCGATCAGTTCCACGTACCCCAGAAGGTTATTACCGCCTCCAGGCTGGTCTCGCCCCTGCCATCTCTCGCGCACTCAAGTATGCACCCTATGCTGACCTCCTTTGGCTCGAAACTTCGAAGCCCGATTTGGAAGTGGCGCGTTCGTTTGCCAGGGAAATAAGGGAAAAGACAGGTCAGAAGAGATGGATGGTTTACAATCTCAGTCCGAGCTTCAACTGGCTGGGCAAAGGTTTCACAAAGGATGATCTGAGAAACTTTATCTGGGAACTCGGAAAGGAAGGGTGAGTGCCGTCTTCCTGGCTGGCTTGACTGTTTGCCTATTACAGTGTTGTTCATGCTGGAATTCTACTGTAGATTCGTCCTTCAGCTGATTTCGCTCGCGGGTGTGCACAGCAATGCAGTCGCTACTGGTAAGCCCCCAGCTCATCCTCGATGCGCCCTCATAACCTGCGCTTCAGCCGAGCTAGCGGAGCGCTACAAGACTGAGGGCATGCTCGCCTACGTCGACCTCGTCCAACGCAAAGAGAAGGAGATTGGATGCGACGTACTGACACACCAGAAATGGTCAGGTGCCAATTACGTTGACTCGATCATTCAGACAGTTTCAGCCGGGTCGTCGAGCACCTCCGCGATTGGCAAGGATTCCACGGAACACGCATTTTGAAGATTCCCGCACAATTATCCCCGTTTGAGATACTGTATACACCAAGGTAGACGTAAACAGTGTACTCTGGTATATATACACTTTTGAGTGTTGCGTCTGGAAGATCGACCTACGTCAAGAGTGTGGCAACACTGTCCGCGTCGCTGGACAGAAGCGAAGTTGTACAAATGGATCTCGGTGCAGATCGATGACTCGTACAGAGTACAAAGTTCCTGATAACACATGCACTGATCCCGCGTGTGACTACATCCAAGATCCACATGCCCGTCTGGTCTTCTGGAATGTGATATGACTCCATCAAGACCTTTGAATGGGCTTCGCTGAGAGTGTTGTGGGAAAGCCATTAATTGGATTCCGAGGATGACGGTCATTTACGATGACTCGACCCATCTCTTCTTGCTATTGAGTTGGGGGTCCATCATGACCGTCATACTCGGGAGACGCGCCCTGCCCCTCGGTGTCGCAGTAGAGAACGGTACCCCTGAAATTGTACATGGAGGAAGAGCCAAATGAGTTATTGGTGAAATCACCCAGATCGTACCCAGATCCGCGCCTCGATTCTTCCTGTGAGTTGCGGCAGCGAGATGGCATCGGTGAACGTTGACGCAAAGACTAGCACTACGGTAGGTGTCGTTCTGTCCAGGCTAGGACGTGCACCCATCATGCTGTGGTTCAGGGAACCATGTAATATCCCACCCACATCACCTTCCCGTTCTTTGGTTCGCTCCAGATAAGCCACCTGCCAAAGATGAACTGTGGTAGGAATGGAAGCCAGCATAAACAATTGGTACGCCCAAAGGAAATGCGACACCGCAGCATCGATAGGAGCTGGTACTTACCACCCATGCGGAAATCGGGTTACTCTGTGCGAGCGGAGGAATTTGGGTCCGTGCCTATCAAGAAACCAGAGCACACAAACTGAAAGCATTGTCCTGTCAATGATCTGGAGAATTTACTCCGCAAAAAAATAAGAAGGATTATGGAGTCATAAAAGGCGACGTCTTTTGCAATTTCCGAGGCTCCATGTGTTCCTGATGCGACTGGCTGATAGATGGCCAAACAGAGAATACAGTTGATGTGATTATGGATCGGAGAGGTAATCACGAACCGCAAACGGGTTTATGCGCAGCTACTCATGTTGGTATCCAACTTCGAAATCGAGTCAAATCGATCTCCAGATCCATCACAGTCACATTTCAGTCAAGTGTCTCTTCCTCGAGTGATTTTGAATATCTTCACCTCTAGCTTAGCATCTACTTGATCAGAAGTCTGGAGTAATAGATTCTCGGTGATATCGTGAGCAACCTCCTCCATCTTCAACACCTTTCCTGGATCGTGGGGTTGAGTCACCACCGATTCGTCAACGATTAATGGCATACCGATTTCGTCGAGAAAATATCTCAGCGTTTCTTCATTTCGCACAGTGAGTGCAATGAATGCGATTCGGGTGGGCTGGGACGAAATGGCAAGCGAAATGGTCTTCACGAGGGGAGGGACTAGCATAGGATCAAATACCTGTTGAAACAAGCCAGTCATTCATCCAACTGCTGCGCGAGCTACGGTACGTACGATATCTGCCCCGAGCACAATGTCCGTCTTGGTTTCGTCAAAGAACGACATCAAACTTTCTGGGTTCGACAGTGAATCCAGCCAATCCAACGACTTGTATTGTACGTTCGGATGAGACGACGATTTATCTACCGCATGTAGTATTCCATTACGATCGACTCGAAAGTAGAAGAGAGCTTACTACACGTCAACTGAACATTGTTTTGGCAGCGTACGAGCACGGTAGAGTTCACATCGGTCAAGCAGACAGATGGCATCTTACGGTCAAAGGGTGGGATCGCACTATGAAGCTGTAAACTTGCGATAAGAATGCCAATGAAACCGGTTCCACTCCCCAATTCTAGTACGTTGCTGGTGTCCACGAGGTCTGTTCGTCAGTTGGGTTGAGAAAACGGTGGTTATAAGTCATTATTTGCGACTCACAAGAATGATGGATGAGGTACTGTGCCAAAATGAGACTTGCTCTCCAAGTCCTGAGACCTGTTGTTCCCGCTTCGATAGTAGTACGAGACTCCATTAGAGTAATAGTCTCATAACAGTCCTCCTCTGTCGGATATTTTTGTGTTCCGGGAAACTTCCAGTAGTGCGTGATGAACGAGTTGGCTGGCAGCTCTGAGCTATTGAACAGATTAGCGTCTGGTTGTAACCTACCATCGATACATACCGCGCTGCTGTTTTCAGAGACAGATAATATGCATATATGCACCCGTCGATCTCATCATCCTGAGCGAGGTGAGATGGCAGCAGACGAACACTGGATAATCAACACAACACCTCGTCGTTCTGGATCAGGCTTTCGAGCTGAACTATTGCCCACTTCCAAAAGCTTCGCTGATATGACTCTGATGGAGGATACTGCTTTAGATGATGGTTCAGTAGTATCCTTCTCAAGAAAAACTCGTGAGCAACATGGAACGGAATGTTCGAAGGAAAAGAGAGGTCCTTCACGGGAACGAGGGCGGAATAAGAACGAAGTATCGATGAAAGGAAGCGTTCAGATGTCGTATGCATCGCGGGCTTGCAGCATTGGATAATCTAGTTACTAGTAGTATAGTACTTATCTTGCTTAGTAGTTGCTAATCGGAAAACCCCGGCCTTGAAATCACGTGACTTGTCGCTCAAATGAGTTGCGAATTTTGCCAGTCGTCCTCGACCGAAATGATTCTTCGTTTGCATCATGCATCGTCCTGCAGGTTACTTGTCCCGGCGCGTGTGCACAGTGATGCACGGTTGACTTTCTCTTCGTCGGCAACTTTTTTCGTCGGTAGACTGTCGCAACGATCGATTGGAAAGCACGCAAACCTGGCAGCACCTGGCGGACAGCCGAGTGAAACGGAAGACGCGGTTGAAGAGAACAAAACTGGTGCGAACGAAAGTGAGGAAGAGCAGGACCTCGATCGTTGGCTTCTTTCTGGCAGGCAAAAGGTGAACGAGTCCGAAATCCGTTCTTACAAAAACCCATACGAGCACTTTCTCAAAAATGTCGCACCTTCATTCCGTGAACCCTCTCCTCGTAATTGGCTTGGTCGTGACCTGGTAGGTATATGTTTCAATGCATCGATGAATATTGATTAACCAATTGTATAGCCGTTTCCTCTGAACCCTTCCTTCAAACCTCCAACTCCTCTCTCTGACGAGCTTCGGACTCGGTTATACCGAGCGTATATGATCGACCCTGAGAAAAATTCTGTCCGTGCTCTCGCAACTAGACATAATATAAGTATCAAACGCGTCGATGCGATCTTGAGATTAAAAGGCATGGAAAAATCATGGGAAAAGGTGCCTTTCGTTTTGCCTCGGTTCGCGTTTCACCGAGATTGATTTGTTGTGTCTTGATGGTTCATTAGGAGGTGAGCATCTTTTCCGACTTGTTACCTACCTCGCACCGTATGATGATACACATACATCATTCGCGAATTTTAAGAACTTGTGGTGCCTTACATCGTCACAAGACGTGATTGAAACTTTTCAACCCCATCTGAATTTATTCTTGTTCAACCCGTGATTCGTGCATGCTGATATGTTGTGGTTTCAACAGAACAAACCCATTCAAACTGGATTTACCAAGGGCATGGAGCGTCTTCTTGGTGTAGC
>JBBPLG010000136.1:0-24589 GCA_038089695.1 Xanthoconium separans | reverse complement strand
GCTTCAGGAACAAGAGACCAACGAACTCATTGAAGACGGAGAGTGTGATCGACCAGATTCCCGTGATCGTTATGATGTCGAGGAGGCAGATCTACAAGACGAAGCTGAAGGTAACAACAAGGCGAGACAGCGTTACCAGCGACTCTTTTGGGAGAGCGTTGCAGAAGGCGAAGTTCGTCATTTCGAGTACACTTGACTCGTGGTTTGTTGACGATTGTTCCAGGAACCAGTCATGCCTAATGTTCTCGCTGCTCAACGTGGTGCTGCATCGGCACACACGAAATTTCAAGGCAAGAGAACCCTCGTTGAACGCGCGCCCGGTCGACCTGCCATTTTGTTCATTGATGTTGGTAATGCTTTCGTCGACGAGAAGGAGAAGGAACGACGAGAGCGCGAAGGTGCTCGGAGATCCACAGTGAAGGCACGAAAACGCATGCGGAAGCATGGCCTACCGGTTTAGCTGTGGTTTCTTGCTATTAGTCGTTTTGTCTGTTTACTGTATCATGTTTTTATTCGAATTTCTCGTTCAACCTTTGTGGTCTTGAACAAACAAACATCGACAAAACTGTGGTGATAGAACGCGATCGTAGTTCCGTCGTCCACATCGCACTCCCTCCAAAAATGCAGCGAGGTCTTCCAATGGTATGGACGCCGTGTATTTGCTAGTGCCAGTCGCTGATTTGGTCTTCCTCAGCAACCAACGGTGGTCCTTTTACGGGAGGGCACCGACACCTCGCAGGGCAATCCCCAACTACTCTCAAATATCTCTGCATGTCTCGCGATTGCAGAGACGCTTTCAAGCACCCTCGGACCTCGCGGGATGGACAAATTAATTGTGAACGAGCGTGGGGAGGCACAGATCACGAATGATGGTGCAACCATCCTCAAGCTTCTCGACATCGTCCATCCAGCCGCCAGAACTTTAGTCGACATCGCTCGCGCTCAAGACGCGGAAGTTGGCGATGGAACTACCAGCGTAGTTCTCCTCGCCGCCCAGCTTCTCAAGGAAGTTCGGGGGTACATCGAAGAGGGTGTCAGCCCCCACATTATCATGAAGGGATTCCGCAAAGCATCGCAATTGGTAATTGTCGCATATGTCGTGTTTTACTCACATTCACGTCTTTGTAGGCCGCGGAACGCGTGAAAGCAATACAGATCACTGTTGACAAGAGCAATCCCGAGTAAGCCTGGAGCCTCCTATCTAATTAACCATCTAATGTTCTTCTCAGACATTTTCGCTCGCTACTCCTTAAATGCGCGTCGACATCAATGTCATCCAAACTGATCCATTCCGAGAAACCTTTCTTCTCGAACATGGTCGTTGATGCCGTTCAGTGTTTAGATCAAGATGACTTGGACGAATCGCTCATCGGTGTCAAGAAGATTCCTGGTGGAGGCATGCAAGACTCAGTGCTGATTCAAGGGGTTGCTTTCAAGAAAACTTTTACATACGCGGGTGCCGAGCAACAACCAAAATCCTTCGAAAATCCCCTCATTCTCAGTTTGAACGTGGAACTGGAACTCAAGGCTGAGAAAGACAATGCCGAAGTTCGTGTGGAGGCAGTCTCGGACTACCAAGCAATAGTTGATGCCGAATGGGAAATTATCTACCGGAAGCTGGAGGCCATCGAGAAGACGGGTGCAAAAGTCGTTCTGAGCAAGTTGCCGATTGGCGATCTAGCGACGCAGTGGTTTGCAGACAGAGATATTTTCTGCGCTGGCCGGGTCCCCGCTGGTGATCTTCGCCGGGTCTGCCAAGCAGTTGGTGGATCTATACAGTCGACCTGCTCAGACATAGGCCGCGACCACCTTGGTACTTGTGGCTCGTTCGAGGAGCGGCAGATTGGTGGAGAACGATACAACATCTTTGAAGAATGCCCCAAGGCGAAGACGTGCACCCTGATTCTCCGTGGTGGCGCAGAACAGTTCATTGAAGAGGTTGAACGTAGTTTACACGACGCCATCATGGTAGTCAAGCGTGCCATTCGGAATGGCGACGTGGTTGCTGGAGGAGGTGCTCTGGAGGTAACGTCTTATACAATCATCTTTATACCAATGGGACTAAATTATCTACAGATGGACGTTTCTGCCCATATCCGAAAACATGCACTCTCGATTCCAGGAAAGCAGCAGCTGATCATGGCCGCCTTTGCAAAAGCGCTGGAGATTATCCCTCGTCAAATCTGCGATAATGCGGGACTTGATTCCACGGATATATTAAATAAGCTTCGCATGCGACATGCCGCAGGTGACAAATGGTATGGTGTAGATGTCGACGGAGCCGAGGGCGTGCGGGACAATATGGAAGCATTCGTGTGGGAACCTTCGCTCGTGAAGCTGAACGCGATCAGCAGCGCTACTGAAGCAGCATGCTTGATCCTCAGCGTTGACGAGACAGTGCGAAATCCACAGAGCGAAGCAGTACGTGAGCTTTCTGACGCTTTGAACTAAGCTCACGCCATCCTTGACATAGCAAAAGCCCGGACCTCGTGCTCCACCTGGCGCAGCTCAACGGGCCCTCCGGGGTAGAGGTAGAGGTATACCTAGACGGTAACGAGACTGAATTTGAATGTGAAGGTCCTGCATGCTGGGGAAATAGTGTATCACATATTCAATACAATGTTTGTCGCGTGAGCCTGTCACTGAGTGGCCCAGGTGGCCTGAGGATCTGTCATGGTGGTCTCGATGAGCTTTCCTTCTTTCACCACATCACTACACACAAGGCTCTCGGTCACGTAGCTCCTTCTCCGTTCTCAGCAGACTGACCTTCCGTTGCACGTACCTCCGGATTCCCGTTCCGCTGGATCGTGTTCTGTGTCAAACATGTCGTCGTAAGAGATCCCCACTGTGGATATTAACTTGTGAATCTGATGGTTGCCCGTACGATCAAGATTACGATCCAGGGAACATACCTGAGATCAGGCGGGGACCTCTATCGTCAAGGGACGGTTGCGGGGTGCAAAAGGCGGACAGTTGAATTAACCCGACCAGGAACAACGTAGTGGGGGATCTAGGTACCTGAGTGAGCTAGTAAGTACAATAGATTGCTCGACATGGGTTCAAGTACTATACAATACACTATCAATAAGATCAAGTGCGAGTCTTTATGGCTCCGCAAAAGCTACACGACCAGAACTCATGGGGTATGCCTTTCTCTCTACATGTCACGCATGCCCAAGTGTCGATCGGTCGTTCCGACAGACATGCGTCGCACTGTAAAACCAGGCCTGCGTTAATTAATGTGCAAACGGGGCAAGTCCACTGTCCGTCAGCAGACGATCCGGAATCCAGGATATTCTGACTTGACCCTGAAGCAGGTTGTGACCGCGAAGTGGCCGTCCTTGAACCCGATGCGTTACGGGTATCGAAAGCACCATCTCCGTCGTTCGTCAAGTCGATCATCATCACCTTATCCATCACGCTTGCGTTGGCGGCTTTGGCAGCTTCTCGTAAGGCAAGTGACCCTGACCCACAAGCCACCTCATCTCGCTTTCTGCGTTCAGCAGCCTGTACCAAAGTAATCATACGGCCGCTGCTAAACTTCGGGAAAAAAGGTCGACTTACACGAGCCGCGAGTTCACGCGGGCTCAACCTTTCAAGTGCGCTGGACCTCCCACCGAGCCTACCGCCACCCTGAGTCAATGTCTCTACTTTTCGCCGGTTCTCCGCCGCTTCAAGGGCCCGAACCCTGGCGACGTTCGGAGGCAGATTGTGCGAAACGCCAGCGCCCAATCTTTGCCCGGGAGAAAAGAAGCCCTCGCCGGCATATCCAGAGCGCTGGAGTGCATCATATTTGTCCTCGAGTTTGGCGAGGAATTTGTAGAATTTCTCGTCATGGGGTCCATGTACGTTGTGTGTCAGCTGACGAAGAAGAATTATAGTCAACGGGCTGCCTGGTGAAATGTGGGAGAAGAAGATCACCTCGTGTAACATCGTTCGCACTACTGCATCCTCTTCGAGAAAGGTATCGCGAGCCCAGGCCGGGCGCAGTCTCAAGAGGATCTTCTCCCCACCGTTTACGTCTGAGATAAGGATGATTCAGGATAACGAAGTGTGCTTCAGAGTGAGACTCACTCAGGCCTACGATGTCCACCTTGAGCGTAAGTAACCCAGTACACATGATCTTCGTGCATCGGAGAAGCTTGAACTCACCAAGGAGATTCGGACTATCGGGAAAGAACTCGGCGAGCGTAGGAAGGACCCAACCATGCTCTCGCATGATGGGTTTTACCAGCGAGGCCACGCGCTGCAGCATGGATAGGGCTCGCTCGGGCCCGGGCATGTCTTTAAGATGGGTGAAAGACTTTACGAACGTCTCAGTCATGGATAAACGAGTTCAGACGGTTGTGGTATTGATGAGATTTACCCTGGGTATAGCAAAGACTTGTGTACCCTGGGCTGCTGCGATCACTGACGCGTCGAGACGCGCGTTTTGGTCTGACTGACCAAGCCCATCATGGGGCCTTAGTAAGCATCAACGTGCACCTGGCATCAGCATGCACCTTTATCTAAAACTCTCTTGTCCACGTTCGAGTTCGTCTTAGCAGTTCGGAATCTTTCTCAGGATTTAATTTTTCTCAATGGAAGACTGCCGTAGTGTACCAACCCCCTCACGTATACCACTGACATTATTTTATTCTAGCGACAAATGGAAAGATGAGAATTACCGCGCAATCCCCCCTGCCAAGCCATCTCCAAGTTCGTCACGATCATTGGTTTTGTTGTATGCTCCAGGCCACCATCGCCTCCTGCCTCAAGATGAACGTTTTATGACTATAGGTCCCTGTGCTCTCTAGTTCCACAAGGGGTTGAGTTCAGGTTCCAACCCCACCGAATCCGAATGGGTATATTGCGGATGCTTGGCCTCTCGCGAAATGACCGTTAAAAAAAGCTCGTCCTTCCTGGTACGTAGCGAGTCGAGTCGATATCGCTCATCTATCGGCTACCCGTCCGTTTTTGACCGACTCGGACCGAGTGACATCTGTCGTGACCGATTTAGGTCAATTCATTTCGCGAGCTCCGTCCAGGGCGACCCTGCCTGTGCGCCAAACTCCGTCGAACCCTTGTTAAAAGGTCGCCTGGATGGGAACGTGTCGTACCCACCCGATGTGACCTGTCCCCAAGTACCACCACCTTTGGGTTTTGGCCTTTGGTAAAAAAAACACGTCCACGATGAGCGTAATCCCTCCAGGCACTTCACCTTCCTTTGAGATTACTCTATACGCCTCTGCCCAAGGTAAGACTCATTGCCATATTTATGTATTTTCTGAACGAATGACACTGCCGTCAGTTGCTGTTACATGCGCCGCTCTCTACGACCATGGTAAGTCACCAGATTGGTATCCTTGCCTGAGCCTCCTGATCGTCGTTTTGCGCACAGTTCTTGCTCTCAGTCGCGAAGTAAGTGAAATAGTTGATCTGAGCCATTGTTAATAACTATGGATTAGGTGGAGCTCATATGGGTGAGCTAATCGCCCGCGTGCATGTACTTGGGCTCAGTATCGGTTTCCCCAGATGAAACCATTGTCACTTGTGACAGTGTTATATGTGATAGTAAGCATGGTGCTGCCGACTTCGACTTTGAGCTTATTTTTTTCTTAGGAACGATACCTGGGGGATATTGTCCTCATGTATGTCGCTGTATTTCAATGTGTGTATCTGTTTTTTAAGGCTTTCGCTCCACGCCACCAGAGTTAGCTTGTGTCGTAAGTCGTACTTTGACGTTAGACGTGCACTAATCATGGGAACAGTATGTTTCTCAGTGTCTGGGTCAGAAGAGGTAAACTTGGGATCTCTTTTTAGCATCATGCATTCGCTGAGCACTTTCCAGGAGTAAGTGAACACGCTTGAACGTTGATTTCTAACCTACAAAACTTTCTCTCGACAAGGTGTACGTATTTCAACTGGATCAGCTCTTCGTTGAGATTGACCCTTGGGGTAGGTATACGACTTTTCCAGTTTCGTGCATGGGGAGCACTTGCATACTCGTGGGCCACGCAAGGTCCCTCACCTTCTTGGCGCCAAACTTCATATGTACTGATGCTTCTCCGCGTAGCAACCATGCAGCTTCGCATATACGCGATGTACGGGCGGTCAAGACGTACCCTGATCTTGATGACCACCTTGTTCCTGTGTGAGATCGTCGCAATCGCGTTCATAATCTGGCGGACCATCGGGCCCGACAGTCCTCTCAAAGGTCTGTCAAACGCTTCCTGCCATTTTCCCCTCGAGTTCACTTGGACGTCCAGCGATCGTAATCGTCGTCCCCGGGGATCATTTCTGCACATTCATCGGTGTCCACGCCAACTTTGTCTACATTTTTATACCCTTTCTTTGTTTCGAATTTTTTCTCTTCCTCCTGGCCGCGCGCGTCTTTGTCGAGAACATGAAGCGACGCAGGGAATCCTGCGGTGACAAAGATGAGATGAGCGCCGAGTCGTTTATCCGGATCTTGGCCCGGGACAGTCTCTATTATTTCTTCGTGTGCGTCAGCGTCATGTAGCATGTCGTGACCGACTCACCTTGACGATTCGGTATAGGAATCTCGTCGTCTGTGCCGTCGTCATGGCTCTGTGGCAGAGCGTCGCCGTACGTCGGGTTCTTCACGCTCGGTCGATCTTGCATGTGCTCTCTCGTGTTGACGCTCCCATTTCAGGTGCTTTACGCCAACATATGCGTTCCGTTCGCCATGTTCCTCGAAGTACTTGTCGGGACGAGACTCATTCTCGGGTTTCGCGAGCGGTATGCCCGCCCGGACGACCCTATCGTCTCGGGGAGATGCAGTTCCCTATATTTCAGAGACGACATACAGATGGACTCTATTTGCAAATCCGAGCGATGCCAACTCGAGACGATCGTTGTGGATGTATAAATTCAGCGTGTTTATTAGGCTGCTTGCAAGGATTGTAAAAATACAAATAAGCATAGGTGTGCTGGATCACGGGCTATTACACGCAACCGACGCCGTGCAAATGCAAAGCAAAATAAGAAAATGAAGCAATCTAGAAGGAGAGTGGGTTCCGCAAGGAAAAGCAATACAATGTTGATACGGAAAGCATGAATGAGCGAATGCAAGGATGAAAATGGATGCAAAACGAGTGTGGAGTCCAGTCTAATGAGACGGATACATGATGAGAACAATGTGTACGAATGGGTAAACAATCATGCAGGGACGGATGGTCGTGGCGGTCATGAAATGTGGATTTCTTCGTCGAGCTTCGTGGCACTGTAAACTCTGATAGAACGTACAAATTCGAGTTTCTCGCGCGGGAAAAGGGGTTCAGGTGGTGCGCCCATGCTTCCAGAGCTAGGGCAAGGACAAGGGGATGATGAATGAGGCACTTCATGTGAATTGCGGAACGTAT
The DNA here is from genome assembly GCA_038089695.1 of Xanthoconium separans. Classification (NCBI taxonomy): domain Eukaryota; kingdom Fungi; phylum Basidiomycota; class Agaricomycetes; order Boletales; family Boletaceae; genus Xanthoconium; species Xanthoconium separans. Next base: position 17,225 of record JBBPLG010000136.1, on the reverse strand, counting down.
TCGATCGAGGCGTCGTGACTGGGGCAGGCACTTCAATGTGGGAATCAGGGCATTCTGATGGCCAATTAAACCGTTTTCGACGGAAACTAGCAAAATATCAATGACCCTTGATGATGCAGTTTGTCGATGGTGGTTGTTCACGTACCTCTCGTAATCCCAAATGAGATCGTCCACCATTTGCTGGTCAAAAGATAGTTGTTGTTCTTGAGCGACTTCTTGTAAATATTCTACAAGTGCAGCTTTACATCCGATGAGTGAATGTAAATGTTTGCAAGCGTGCATCTCGAGCTCCAAAGGGGGTATGGAGATGAATGTCGCAGGCCAAATAATGAGACCAGGAGACTGAGCGGCGTTGGAGTGAGAGGGTTGAGATGATCGAGGGGAGCCTGGCTTTATTCCGAGGCGACCAGCAGCTTTCGCGATGATCGCATCAGGAATCGTGGCAACATTGGACAAGCTTCCATCACTGGAGCGGTCGCCTTTCGCGCGTGGTTTCTTCTCCTTGTGATCCCGATCAACACTCGCCACCCACTTGGCGAAGTCCTTGCCAGCTCTCTTGAGGCTGCCCTGTGTGTCCGAACTTCCGATAGAAGAATTGTCCGAGTCTTGGGTTGAAGGAGGCGCTAGGTACAAGTTGAAGTCGTGAAGTCTACATTGGTTGTACCGCCCGAAAACCTTGTCGATGACCTTGTCAAGGAACTTGCTTGGCCAGGGATGCACGGAAAATTTGCGCAACAGCATGTCTTCAAAGATCTTCTCTAGTGACTTGGAGTTGTCCACGTTCTTGTTCCAATCGGCAATCGGATCGTAGTCGGGTTGAAGGGGAAAGTCATCGTTGTCCACGAGGGAAGAAAAGCGGCTCTTCGTGCTCACGAAATCGTCGTCGTCGTCATCGTCATTAATGTCATCGCCATCAGATGGATCAGGGTGTGTGTCATTCTTGCTCTCACCATCATCATCATCTTCAACGAATGATGAAGACGACGGCTGGCTGTCGTGGGAATTCGTGAATGGCGGTGGTGGGTGTTTGGAGTATGGGAAATACATGTAATCGTCGACCAATTCGAGGCGTCCGCCCTGTGCCAGAACTCTCCTGGCCTCCGACAAGACATGCTCCCATCGCTCGGAGGGAATACAGAAAGATAGGTTGGCCATTCTCACTAGATCAAACATGTTTTTCGGAAATGGGAGTTTAAACTTGACGCTGACGCGGATTGATTAGCGATGTGCGTCACGATCTAACCGGGAGGACTTACAAGTTACCTTGCTTCCATTGTAAGTTACCAGGTAAAGTAGTGGGAGATTCAACACTGTTACGCAAGCGAGTGGGATCAACGATGTCGAAACCGATGACCTGAGAAGATGGCCAAAATTCTGCCGCGTCGACTGCCCACCCACCTGTCCCACAACCAAGATCTAGAATGGTCTTTGGGGGAGCATGTGAAAAGTCATGGAAGGACGGTGATTGGTTGTGATTGAGGCGTCGCAACAAAATTTCTGAGAACCTGTCGCTAAAGGAGGGTCAGAGGGAGAAGATGACCGATTTGGGAGGGAGCCATACTTGTCCAAGAGGGTCCTGTTGTACGCGAGCATATACGGTGCATCGTCACGAGAATAAGGATGATGCATCATTCCTCGTCGTATAATGAAGCGGTCCAGTTTCTCATAGGCTTCGATGGAAGGATTGTGTGACTTGGAACGTGGAGCGGGAAGCGAGCGAGGGGATGATTGTATATGCGGAACTGGGTCGTCCACGGGGATGGGATGCAAGGCGTCAATGGTGAAAGGATCGAGGTCGTGTGAGGTCATGGACTTTTTCTTCTTCCTGAGGAGACTCTTAATGACACCCTCCCGCTTCGGGGACACATGCGTGGCGTCTGTAGCATTGCTGATCGGAAAGAGAGGAGTGCGCAGGTCGGTCGCGGATGGTTTCCTGCTGAGGGATTTGGTGGGGGAATCCTTGCCCATTAAGCTAAAGTATCCAGAGTCGAGACTGAAGAGAGAATGAGGGCGACGTTGTAGATCGTCGAGGTACTGAGAAATAACCGGATCGAGGGAGAGAAGTAGGGACGAGCGGGGAGTGGAATGTGTACTGTCGGACGGAGAGGAATCGTCGTCGTCGTCGGGAAAGGGGAGAGAAAGCATGGTGGGATATTTGAGAGTGGCAAGGTGCCAAAGCGTGGTGGAGGGCAGCCAAAAGCCTTTGTGGAGCGGGGAACAAAAGGGAAGATGCTTTGTTGAGTGCGGGAGTAGCAGGAAGGGCGAGGCATCGCAGTGTACTGCATGTCAGTACTAATAGGTTGACCGGCAAGTTATCGATTTATCTCCGGACATAACTTGAGACACACACACTAGTCAAGACTCACCACCTGAAGCCCTATAAAAGGAAACGCTGCCCGGTACCTATGTTACTGACAAGTTAGGTCCCATCTTCGTCAGGACTCCCGGGTTTCGCCATTCAGTCCATGTAAAAAAAAATACCAGGGACATGGTGGATCGATCAGGATGTACAACGTCGAGTTCGTGACCCACCGCCAATTCCACATTGGACTTAACCCATTAGTAATTGGAAATGTCAATAGGCCTAAAATACAGGTGAACATGAGAAATGCCCCACTACATCACGTTCATATTCTAATTGCTCAATCCTCATCCTTGCGTGGTGGTGGTCCACAAGGTTGAAGCATCCGCTAGTCCAAGCGTCAGCACCCTAAACGAGAAAATTCTACTAATCAAAACCATACCTCTGACATCTCAAACTTTACTCTTCCAATAGCTTCCCCATCTGCAATGGCCAGATAGGATATCAACGGGTGATGGCCAATAATGGACGACAGCGTATCGCGGTGTTGGTGTGTTACCCAGTCACTACCGGACATGAGTCAAACCTCCATTGCAACAAGCGGCGGACTCACTATTTCGTCAAATCAGCATGTCCTTGGAGATGTCAGAAAAGCGGGGCGTTACTGTAAGAGATGGATACATACCTGTGCCAGTGTACCGCGCATGCACTGGTGTGGAGCGTCAGCAATGTCATTCTCCAACTTGGTCTCAGAAACCTACAGTGTTCCAGCTGCGTGTTTGCAGTATATCTCAGTTCGGACGACTGTGTCAAGTCAGACAGCGAACGACACGACGACATGCGAAAATGCTTACCATGATGGTAGTTGCAAACCAACACTAACTAACACTGCCACCACTGCCACGTACTTTCACCAACTTGGCCATCGCCAACGCGCCACATAAGTATGTCGACGGACACTACCAAAATCCGTTCCAAACTCGCAAAACTCGACAAATCACTCGATACCCTCGAATCTCAGCTCGAGCCCCTCTTCTCCAGATCCCTCCCTGAAACGCTCCTCTCGCTGGACACCATCCAACAGGCAAAACTCCAAGTCATCATACCCTATGTCGTGTACGACCTCGTCTTTGGTATGTCCTTCAAAGTGCGGTTACGGAACCATGGCTTTGACGTCGCTGCGCAGTGTATCTCAAAAGTCGCGGGATAGATCCCAAGACACACCGTGTCGTCGCCGAACTCGTACGTGTCCTCTCGTTGATGCGCGACGCGTCCAGATCGGTGACCAATTCCCAGGAACGTGTCCGTCAATACTTTGACAAGATAAAAAATGCAGAAGAATCCGTTCAGAAACGTATGCTTTTTTTAAATATTGAACTCGCCGTCCACGTCTGACGATGCGCGACAGGCAAGACAGGTTTAGACAAGGCAGCCGCAGGGCGCTTTATCAAACATGCCATTGCCCAGGCCAAGAATGTACAATTGGTCGACGAACCGTCCGACGTGGCGCCGCAAGCGAGTTCCAGTTCGAGTCACGAGCGCGTCCCCGTCAAGATCACAAGCAAAATGCTCGCCCGCGCAGAGTACGAGAAAGAACTCGTAGAATTGGGGAGCGAGGAGGAAGACGATCTCGGAGTGATTGATGAGGACATGGCTGCCGAGGACGACGAAGCAATGGATACTGCAGATGGTCCGCCTGAAGGACCGACATTCACAGCATTGGATAAAGGCAAGGCACGCGCCTCGGAAGTGGAACAATCCAAAGGCGACGAGCGATCAATGTGTAAAAGACCTCGCATAGACCCCTTCTCTGGTGCGCATCGTCTCACAAAGCGTCAACCGAGGTCTGACGATTTGCTACAGGGTACGACAATTTATCGATCCCCGACTCCATACCACAGACATCAGACAGCAGCAAGCATGAAGTGCCTTCAGTACCCGAACAATCGCTACCAGCCGACGTTTCCTCGCGAGGTGACTCCGCTTCGACATCAGAAGATAGAGAGGCGAAAAAAGCTGCAAAAAAGTCCAAGCGTAAAGCAAAAAAGCAACGCCAATCCTGACTCTCGTATGATGCCTTGTTCTTCTCTGTTGCACGTCTGTACATTGACTGTCACGAAGTACAGCACTCGTCCTACCCTACTGGCTTGCAGCATGTAAGTTTAGTATGGTCAGTAGACACTATGCGAAGGAGGAATGTACTAAAGGTTACAGTTCAAGTTAAGAATACACTTTACGATCTCCATCACATCACCACACATCCTTCGCGATCACTGTCTTCACCAGGCGTGCTATTTCCTGAAGATCCCCTGCTACTTGGTAACCACCACCTCGTTTTCCCGGTCGTCCTCCCTTCATCTTCGGGATCGCTCAACTGCTCCGATGCACCCTGCGACTTCTTGTTTGCCTTCTTCCTCCGTTCCCTTACGTGACGCACTGCGTCAACGGTTTGCCAACTGTAAAATGATTTGATCACCACCCGCTTCTCGTCACACTCGTCCTGTCCGACTTTGAGATCCTCCCCGTCCCTCCCGTCTAGATAACCAAGTTTCCTGGCTTCCCAAGAGCGCCACCCCTTGCGGGGCCGATAGTTCGCCACTACGTCCTTGATAGCACGTTCCCCAACCGAACGGCAATCGACCACAACCAGCCCTGCGTCGCTGACCCCTCGTTCGCAGACCTGTCGAACAAACTCTTTCAGCGCCGTCCCAGATATAGACGTGCTGTCAGCCTCGAGAACTCGTAGTTTTGGACAGCAGCGAATGAGCGCTCGGAACGCGTCGTTGGTCAGATCGCCCGCACCCGACACTGTCAGATGCTCCAACGCATGACCCGGCTGCGGTGGGTTTGTTGTCTTGGACGCGGTCGAGCTTTCTGTCTCTTCGGCAACGTCCGGTGTGAGCACCTCGAGGACCGCGCCTGTGATCTCGGAAGCGTCTTCCAGGTCGAGTTTCCGAATAAACGGGGTGGTGGCAAGAAGATGGACGAGGCCATCATCCTTGAGCGCATGCCCGATTCCCGCGAGTTCGAGGAACTCCAGACGGGGAACCGAATAGGCGAGGTTCGAGCATGCAATGTCTGTGAGCATGACACAGTTGGAGAGCGAGAGATGTCTGAGGGACGTCACGCGTCGCCTGTATCGACGTACATTCCTTGGGTCCTTGCCTGCCTGTCGAGGCGTCAACGATATCGTCTCTCCAAAGACTTCTCCGTCCTCCGCACAAGCTACGAACGCTTCCACGGCCGAGTTGTGTAGGCTACGGCAGTAGCTCAGATCGAGGACTTCGAGATGGGGTGCAGCTTTCCCCAAGGTTGCCAGCGTGTCGTCATTGATCATCTGAAGCCCACCCAACCACAGCTCCTTGAGCGCGAGGCAAGCGCCTCGTGCCAACACTGCTTCGCCGAACGCGCGAACGCCATCTCCGTCAATGTTCACGCATCGACTCATGTTCAATGACGAGAGCCGCGAGCAAAGCGCAAGTACGTCAAGGGTGGCGTTCGTCACGGCTTTCAGGCCCTTGACACTCAAGCTGCCGAGGAACGGAGACCGAATCAGGAGACTATGAAGCGACTGCGTCGTCAATGCTGTACAGCCTTGCAACGTGATCGCCGTCAGTTGTGTGTAGGTGAAATTCGAGACCGGTGGGGAGCGCACACAAAGGCCACAGGCCACATCAATCAATGCATTCGCGGAGAAGTACGCGTGTCCAGATAAATCGAGGTTCTTGACGAATGGACCTGAGAGTTCGATGAGAGAAGCGAGGAAGTTGGTGGATGTGGAAGGGAAGGCGCGCAGATCGACGTTTTGCCAGAGCTGGCCATCAAAGACCAATGTGCGCCATAGCTTCGACACCTGACCTCATGATTGATTCACTGGACTGAAAGTAAAGAAATCAAGTATACCCACCCTGCTCAGCTTGACGAGTTCGCGAACGCCACGGTTACGTCCAACCCAACGATTTTTCGACGAAGATGCTACTAGGACAGACCACTTTCCAGCGATTTTCAACTGTTCGTGATCCACTTCATGAAGCGAAATTAATGCAGAAAAGACGCGAAGCCGGAGTTCCCTTGGCAACATCTCGTCGAACAAATCTCGGGCATGGAGTGGCAGGGGGATAAATTTATCCTCGAAATCCACTTGGGGAATAACATCGAACGCAGACTTGGGGAATGGTGACGAGTAGGAACGCCTTGGGCCCGCGGGCGCGTCCTGACACTGGTTCTGGTTGTCGGAATACCAAACTGCGGCTACTTCTGGCAAGGGTTGTGCTTCCACACCCGTGCGGGGCGATGATGCTCGCGTACTGTCCCTGGTTTGCCACGGGAAGAGGCAATTTCCTGGTTCGATGGGGATCAAGTCATTTTCCAGAGGTTCGAGAAGCTCGCTTGATCCCGGCACCGATGTCCCTGCGACATCGCCCTTGTTTCTAGAGAGCAACCTGCGCGCGAGGTTGACGGGTGCCTTGGAAGACGCGGCAAGTTTGATTCTGATTTTAGACATGGATGGGGTAGTGGACTGGATGGAAAGGTTGGAGAGGGATCTTGTTCGGGAAGGGACTTTGGTGAGGGAGGGTGGGTCGTGTGCCTGAACGACGTTGCTCTCTATCGAACTGGTCGGCGAATGAGTGGAGAGAGAGGGACAAGTGGATCGATACGAGGACGGTCCTGGTGTGGACGACGGCCACTGGTCGTCGATATTGTAGCTCAAGCCGGAAGGCGCGAGCGAGAGAGGAGGCAACGTGGGTGGGTGTTCCTTGGCTTTGCCTTTGTCGGGCAACGAGGCATTAGCACGATCTGGACAGGCGACATCAAATGGAACAGACGGGCCGGGTAGATTAGATAGAGGGAGATCGTCCTGGGCGGGGGAGTCGCATAAAGTGCGAGAATCGATCAGGAATGGAGGGAGAGGAATTGAGTGGGGAGTGCCAGGATCCGGATGTTCCGAGAGAGGCATGGACGAGTGGGTAGAGGGTACACAGACACAGACGGGCACTGGCGAAAGAGTTAATGAATCATCGGACGAGCCATGAACGTGCTTCATGGGGCAAAGCGAACAGAAGGAGAACGAAACGCGATAAGACTCTGTGTTGGTCGGTGGTTCGTCGCTTGAGCAGCCTGGAAAGAGACGGCTCAAGTACTCAGGGGTCAGATCAGAAATCAGCTTAATCAAGACATCGTCATGCCGACTTTCCCCTTCACTACCAGACAAGACAAGGATAAGACAAGATCATCGAATTTCGACTAGAACGTGAATAGCGAACAGTCCCAAGATACAGCACACACGACGACAGCAAAACGTTTATTACACAGAAATCGAGACCGTTACCAATAAGAATACCACGTGCTGCCAAACTGGGTACGGGCCGAGAAAACTGCAAATTCGACAGCAGTGCAAAACGGCACAGATCAGAAAGGATGGGATGGTCAGGCAGCAGTCGCCCGGGGGTTTTCTTTGGCTTTCTTCCAGTTGGAAGTCGCTAGCTTGAATCTACAGAGATCATGATTCATCCGAGTCACCCACACAAAAAAACGCCCAATTCGCTCACCTCTCTTGGTGAGGCATGTCAGGGTCAGACTCCTTTAGCCGTGCCATTTCGGACTGCATGAATTTGTTAAAGGCACTAAGCTTCTTTCGTCCTCCGGTCGACGACTCTGCGGACAGTTGGCATTACGACCACCAATAAACGTAACGGAGACCAACTCGTTTTCTTTGGGGGCTTCTCTGAGGTCGCCTTTCCTTCTGTAGCGCGCGGTGGCATCGTTGTGTAAGATTGCAAGAGTGACTATTCGAATTTCGTGGAACCGGGAAGAATTAAATCCTAGAACGCACAGACCAGTAACAGGGGCGGTGGCGGAGCACGACGAGCAACACACGCGAGACAGTGTCAACAAATTGACATGTGAACAGAAAAATCAACGTGTACCTTTGTGTCTCGAAAAGTTGAAAGTGGATGAAGAACCGAACTGGGTGTGGTTGTCTGTGCAAGGGAGGAAAAGTTCATGTTGGCTTGCGTTGACCTGGTCCTTATACGAGACTTGAGTTCAAAGTTTGACAGCCTCTCCCGAGGTACCCACCGAGAAGGACCCCTGACACACCCTAACGTAATGCCCGCAACCATAACCTTGACCGTCGCAATCGACCAGGCAACGCAGATAACTCACTGAGCTGTGCTTTCTTCCTCTTCAGTTAGATATACGTCTTCACATGGCCACCTTGAAGTCAAGCTCTCGTCATAAAAAATAATAATAAAATAGAAAATAAAAAACTGCACGCCCTCACGGTTTGCTCACGGTCTGGTGCACTGGCTCGGCAATGAATGGAGCCGTGCCGGCAGAGTACAATATCTCACAAGGTTCCGTTCCCCCAAAGTCCGTCAAACAGGCGCCGATCGTAATTTCCCTGGACTAAGGCCAAAAATCTGCTCCCCTGTAGATGAGACAAGCACTGAACAGAGCAAGATGAACCAAAATACTACACTGCAATTCCAACATCTCAGGTAGGACACGACACGCCTATACGAAGCATCGAGCCTACGATAGCGTCAGACGCTTCACTTTCCAGGCCCTCTTCTCCCGTCATTGGCTATGCTCTCTATCAAGCTTGCACCGCTCACGATTCCAGTGGTGGCGATCAAAAATTTTCGACCTGCACTAATAATCACTGCGCGCTTCTCAAACGTGTAAGACTCCGTACCTTTGTTTTGCCGTCCAACCCATCTCAAAGCTGCGATTTCTGTATATGTACAACCACCGAGGAAAAATACCACCGAGATGCTTGTTTGCTCATGCGGTCGAACTAGGTATCACATGGGGTTAACAAGGTTATCAATCATTCCAAGTTTACGACACTTACGGAGTCCAGAAATTGGTAGGGTCTCAGGTCCTGTCCCGCTAGGCATCTTTTGCACAATGTCAAAGGTCTTTCCCGGAATGGTAGATAGTGTGTCTTCGAAACCTTTCCAACCGACGATGGGGTGCGCAAAAAGTTTCTTGGAAGTCGATCCCTTCCCCTTGCCTTCTCGGTCATCCCCGCCGGCCTTTTCCGCAGGATTACTGATAACGCCGCTCTTTTGTGCAACACATTGCACTAGCCGAATACTGATGGGCGCATAGCCAGAGTATACGTAGCCAATATCGTTTTCGAGCTCTTCCAAAGCCTCTGGATTGTCATCGATCAAGAGACGCAATGATTTGCGTACAGCGGTAAATGGCAGCTTATTCGTCGCACTTGTCGACGGAGGGGGTGGGTTTTGCAAGAGTACGGAAAGCGGTGGTGCAGACAAGGACAGTAAGAGGGGCAACAGATGGTATCCGTAAGCCTTTGAGCAAAAACATAAGCAAATAAAAAACGGATATCAAGCACCAGTCCTTGCCTGAAGAAACTCCTTCTTCACATTCTCTAATAAACGAGCTTTGATACCGCCGGTGGTTATGCTCGCAAGACACAAAAGTCTAGCAACGGTTTCCATATCCGCCCCCTGTGCAATCATCTCTTCGATTGCATTGATTTGCGCTGTGGTCTCGTATGAAGCGAGAAGATCTTCGCGGACCAGGAAGGATTCCAAATTCAGCAAGATACATCACCTCAATGCCAAATAACTTACTTTGCTGGACTTCCAGAGACTTGTTGAATAGTTCTGTGCGCGTCCGCGGGACCAACATCTCCGACAAACCAGTGTCTAACATTTGATGTCGAGAACGATGGCGACACAAAGCACGCAGTTACTCACGCAGTCTTAAAGCCTCGTGTTCCGACTTCAGTCCATTCAACTTACCAACAAAATCACGGAGTTGGGCTACTGTCTTGGCTTGTAAGCGAGCCTATATAACGCATAAGAGCATGTTCGTAATCACGAATGTCGCATCCTCACTTTGTAGTCCTCGTCAATCCGATGCGCAACGCGACTCAGTCGTTTACCAACAGAGGCGAAATTCAAGTCTCGCAATTCCGCAAACAAAGGGTCCGTTGATGCAGACAAGAGATATTTCTTCGTCTTCTCATTTGTGACTGATGTGATATTTGTGGATGACTGCGAGGTGCCTGGATTCGTGGGATCTGGAGCGGATGGTGGGTTCAAGAGGCTCAGAGGAAGTTCGGCTTGTGCTACCAGGGATTGAGAGGACTACACGAGTGCGAGTATAAAGCCGCTCACAGTTCCTGATTCCGATTAACTCGTCAATAAGACCCTGGTACGTTAATTGGGTCAATAATGGAGTTATCATATCAACGTGTCGATCCAAGATGATCAGCGAGTCAAACGGAGGCGGGGGATTCAGCGCATCGGCAGGTGTCACCTGCTGCTCGAGAAGAGGCTTGGTCAAGAGCGTAGCAAGTTTCTAGCTTGAAAGTCAGTCGGGTAAGCGTGGAACCAACTATCAACGCCATTACCGAAGCATAATCTCCTTTCCCAATGATGCGGGGAAACCGGCTGAATGTATGCTGTAGGGCATTCAGGGCTAGTGCTGAATTGTATATGATAGTTTCATCTCCATCCTGTGACAAAGATGAAGAGCTAAATTGGCCAGATAAGATGACACATACCACCCATAGTTCCCTAAATGCACTATCATATTCAAGTGAAATGACATCCTCCTCGATGGGTATGAACTGCAAGTTGTATGATGAAATGGTCAAGTCACCAAGAACACCCTCTTCCTCCAGTATACGAGAGACAAGTGTTGAAGTGCGGGGAACGAGAAAGAGTGTGTACCTATACTTGTGAGATTCCTTGGAAGATCTCTTAATTTGGTCTAAACATCTTGTTGACAGAGATGGCTACGAGGACCAGACATCACTGACCAGCGATTATTTTCACGTGTTTGATGAGGGGTCTGCAAAGATAAATCACATTCGTGGTAGTCGATGTCAATGGACCGGGTTCGAGCCAGAACATTTTGTCGACACCATGGTTCTACTAATAGATTAGCACTGGCGTGCTGTAGGAGAGAAACACAGCTACCTTTAAGAGCGAAACTTCCGTAACAAGTCCCAGAGGCCCGGCAAGGGCTGAGTCGAGCACAAGCGTCTTTGCGCCACTTACCTAGGATGAATCTGTGAGCTGCAGCAAGGACAAGGGGTATGAAGAAACTTGCTGAATTGAGGGCATTCACCAGAGCCTTTTTCGCGGCGTCTTTCAGTACTTGAACGTCCAGCGTTTGTTCGTCATCGCGTTCGACGCCTGATGTGGACTGAATGTCAGTCACGGTAGAGGTCGCTGCCATTGCGGTAGCACAGCCACAAATTACAAGGTGGCCATCACGTCAGTTGGTGCGCAGAGCTCGACAAGTAAAGAAATATTCAAAATCAGAGTCCCATCTTGGCCCTGGCGGTCTTGACGTTCAACCACCACCACGATGGAGTCCACGACCCCCGCGCCAGAGTTTGATGGCACCCATCCACTCATTTCCCTCTTGGCCGCATCTTTCTGGGTCACTCGTCCGTGTTTTCACCTTGATACTCTCAACTAAGCGTGTTGAACGAGTTCTACAGTGTGGATGCTGTCATGGGTCAAGTCGCTGATCACCTTCGCGACCATCTCGGTTCCTCGACTCATTTACTTCGTCCTCTCGTATTCCATGACGCTGACGGTCAGCATACCCCGGTTGTGCGTGGGGTGTACTAACTGAACACTTTCTAGCTGAATTTTTGGTCGTTTGCGTTCCTCTTCGCCGCATCAGCAGTCGCTCTGAATTACTGGATTCGCTTGCGGTATCTCAACACCTACTCGCAGCTCAAAGAACCTCCGCTCATCAAACCCGATGTCAATGCTCTCCATCCAGACGTGAACACGACAGAGCCAACCCCCGCGTTTCATAATTACTTGGACGACTTCCTGCAAGCCGTGCGCGTCTTCGGTTTTCTTGAAAAACCAGTCAGTATCTCGTCGTCTCCCGCTGTTTCATTCATCCGAGTTATATATCAGGTTTTCCATGAATTAGCTAGGCATCTACAAACCAGACGGCTCATTGCAGGAGACAGTATCTCACTCGATCAGGATCGGAATTTCTATTGTGTTATAGATGGGACTGTCCAAGTATTTGCACGAACTGGCCAGCCGCCACTTCAAAATGGCACTTGGGACGACGAGGATATGAACGGTTATCAACTAATCAACGAAGTTGGGAGCGGAGGCACGCTTTCCAGCCTTTTCAGCATCCTCAGTTTGTTTACAGACGAGATCAAGTTGAGCTGGCAGGAGAATGTCCCGCACACACCATCCGCGAACCTCCCCGTCCCGTTAACTCTTCCAAATAACCATACCGAACGAATAAGCACTGAGGTATCCCATTTCGACCTCGCGTCTGGGCAATCGTCTCCCACTCCTCTATCCCGCAACCGCACAGCGTCGATCTCATCCTCGGGCTCGACAGCTCACCCAATCGGTATAACAGGGACTGGACGATCTCGCGCCTCCTCAAATGCTCCCTCACCTCTGCAGTCAGATTCTATCCAACGCTCCCAGATTCGTCATGGCATCGTCGGACGTGCGACAGAAGACAGCACCCTTGCAGTTATCCCAGCCGAAGCATTCCGAAGAGTTACCAAAAAGTTTCCAAAAGCAACAGGTCATATCGTCCAAGGTGATCATTGCCAATTCAATAGCGTATCCAGAACTGACCCTTACTTCTGCTAAAAAAGTTATCATGACCAGATTCTCGCGCGTAACATTCAATGCGGCTGACAAATACTTGGGTCTGACAACGGAAGTCCTCCGCACTGAGAAGGCGATCAATGAAATCGCATGTCATCCATTGCCAAATTCGTTCTACGAAGGTGGCGGTCTACATTCTCTTCGCCAACGCTTCGATGATGTTGCAGTTCAGGAGTCCGACTCAGAGAGCGACTATTTCAGTCATGAGCCCTCGCCGCCCGTAATTTCCTCTGGTAAAATCAACAACAATACCAGTGCAATCGGTTCGAGAGAAAAGCTTGTGGAAAGTCCTATCCCCATGCCCACGCGCACCTTCAGCCTTCGAACGCGCCAGCAAGTCCAAGCGGGGGACCTTCTTACTTCAACTGGCCAGACAAATGACACCCATAACAAATCTTATTCGCGTGTTTTCACCATGAATACGCCTCGTATCGCCACATTCAAGAATATTTCATTCGCGCGTCTACAAGGCGACGAGTTTGACCTTCGCGATGAAGTCATGTCCTGCATTGCAAAATCGATTGGATTGCTACAACCCCCTATTAGCGGAGGAGAATCTATCGAAACCTCACCAGCTTTTCCACCATTCGATGCATCAAAGTCTCCGCAAGGGACGTTCATGTCTCCCTTTGGGTCACTCTCCCTTCTTGATGTCGGGGATGACAATGCGTCTAGTGCAACTGGAAGTTCCTCGAATGCCAATAGCTACATGAGTGGATTAGACAATGAAGTAGAGATCCTATTCTTCTCTGCCGGCTCAACCCTTGTGAAGACGGGTGAACGCAACACAGGTCAGTTCTTTACTAATGGCATGCCACAAAGCTGATGGCCGAGATAGGTCTATACTATGTCATCGAAGGTTTTCTTGACATCCTTCTTCCGACAGAGACACAATGTCCTGCTCCAGCTGCATCACAGTCCAAAATCTGGGGCTCCGACACCGATTCGATATCCACATACGATCAAACAAGGTCAGATAGTGGTAGGCAGGGGACTCGTAAGCTCCTCTTCACTGTGAAACCAGGAGGCATTGCAGGATACCTCGGTGTGTAACATGCGCTAATGCGTGGGATTCTCGACGATAACCTGTTCCAGCTTCACTTTGCAGTACACCTTCTTATGTTGATATCCAGGCCAAGACAGATACATACGTTGGCTTTTTACCTGCCAAAGCGTTGGAGCGTTTACTGGAGAAGCGACCTATCGTTCAGCTGACGCTCGCAAAGAGGTTGATTTCATTGCTCTCTCCACTTGGTATGCAACTTTTCGATCACCAGAGAACATATCTTTACTACTTCTCAGTACTGCAAATTGATGCCTCATTGGACTGGATGCAAGCCAGTGCTGGCCAGGTTCTTTGGCGGCCCCAAGACGTCAGCGACAGCTTTTACATCGTTATCAACGGGCGATTGCGTTCCATCACTGAGGGAGAAAACGGGAAGGTGACAATTACAGGCGAATATGGTCAAGGAGACACAGTTGGGGAACTCGATGTGATCACCAACTCGCCGCGCCGAACAACGATGCATACTATTCGCGATTCGGAGCTAATTCGAATGCCACAAACACTTTTCAATGCGATCTCCTCGCGGTGAGTCAGCTGCCACGTCACTGGGTTCCTGGCTAAAATATACTTGCAGTAACCCTCGCACTACCGCACAGTATGTCCCAACCAGAGAATGACTCCAACATACTCACTGGATTCCTAGGCTACTCCGTACCATCGCGTCCCGGGTACGCGATGAGGTGGATGCATCCTCGAATGCTCATCGTCCAAACACAGCGATCGAACTTGGCCGGAGCAACACAAACCTGAAGACCGTAGCCATTCTGCCTGTTTCTCGCCATATTCCCATTGACACGTTTGCACGAAAGCTCAAGGCAGCATTGGAAGAAATGGGTGCCAAGACATCGTATCTCAATCAAGCCTCCGTTTCTGGACACCTTGGACGACATGCCTTCTCCAGAATGGGAAAGCTCAAGGCTGCCGCGTGGCTGGCTGACCAAGAACAGAGATATCGAATCGTTCTCTATGTTGCCGATTCGCCGGTTAATAGTCCCTGGACGCAAACCTGCATCCGACAAGTAAGGACGAATGATTTGATGTAGAAGCGTGTGGCTGACTACTTTAGGCGGATTTCGTTATGGTTGTTGGGATGGGTGATGACCCAAGCATCGGGGAATATGAACGGCTACTTCTTTCAATGAAGACCACTGCTCGTAAGGAGCTTGTGCTCCTCCACCCAGAACGATCGGTTCCGCCAGGCTCAACACGAGAATGGCTCAAGGTTAGTACATACAAGTATAAAATGTAGTGAATGGATTTTTCACGTAATGTATTGTACAGAACCGACCATGGGTTCATCAGCATACCCATGTTGAGTTGCCGGTCAGTGCTGATTTATCACATACATTGAAGTTTAATAAGCCAGATCACCAGGGTCTCATCTTACCCCTGGCAAAGACATCGCCCCCACAAGACCCTCAAGCAGTCGCAGCGTTCAAACAACTAAAAGATAAGGTTCAAAGTGGCATTCAGAGGTACAGAAGAGTACAAGCACATGCACGTCCTCAACGTCATCCGCTGGTCAACGATTTCTCGCGACTAGCCAGAAGGCTTTGTGGCAAATCAATTGGTGTTGTACTTGGTGGTGGTGGCGCTCGGGGGTTGTCGCACATCGTAAGTAATCATTTTACTATCTCCATGGGAATACTTATTTTGATACCCTCTTACCTCAGGGAGTTATCCGAGCACTGGAAGAACGAGGCATTCCAATTGACTACATTGCCGGAACAAGTATTGGGTCATTCATTGCTGGCCTTTATGCACGGGACTGTGACATAATCCTCAGTGCAAGACGAGCAAAACAGTTTAGCGGTCGAATGAGCAACATCTGGAGAATGTTATCCGATGTCACTTACCCACTTGTGGCTTATACAACGGTAGTTTTTCGTACTTGATTCCAGAACGTTTAATAACTCTTTGAGCAGGGACACGAGTTTAATCGCACGATCTATAAGGTACAGTCCGTCACATTATCCCATGGAGCCATACTCAGGGATCTCAGGCTTTTTATGATCTTCACATTGAGGACATGTGGCTTCCGTATTATTGTAACACGACCAACATTATCACGTCGCGTATGGAGATACACGAGACGGGTTATGCTTGGAGATTCATTCGTACGTAATTGCACTCTCCGTATGCTATTTTCATGCCACCGTTTTACTAGGCGCGTCCATGACCTTGGTCGGCATGTTGCCCCCATTGTGTGACAACGGCAGCATGCTGGTTGATGGCGGTTACCGTACGTTTTCCACAATGTCATCTGCCTTGTCCAGCTGACCTGATTGGTCCTGTCCAGTTGACAACCTACCTGTAAGTCACAGGAACAAGTACTCCAAATACCCAATTGAATCCTTGACCAGGTATCAACCATGTTCTCCATGGGAGCGAGCGTCGTCTTCGCAGTAGACGTTGGTTCCGTAAGTCACATTCATTCTCCCACACACCCATACTCATCCGCGCATAGATCGACGACAACTCGCCTCGCAACTTTAGTGATTCCCTGTCCGGATGGTGGCTGCTTCTGAATAGATGGAATCCTTTTTCAAACGCGCGCAACATTCCGGCGATACCTGAGATTCAGAGTCGACTGGCCTAGTGAGCTCTCGTGTGCCTTGATTTAGTAACGACCAGTTGGGTCTCATGTCCTTTCTTCTGCGTAGCGTATCGAGCGTCCGGACGCTCGAAGAAGCCAAGGTTGCTCGTGGATGTTTGTACATGAAGATGCCAGTGCAAGAGGTAAGCGAAGAAGCATGTGGACGAATCGGTGTTGATCTTTTATACAGTACGGTACGCTTCAATTTAGTAAATACGACGAGATCGAGAAGAAGGGGCATGGTGCGGCAATCGAAATACTAGACCGCTGGGAAGATGAAGGCAAACTGCCCACGCTCACCATCGACGGTCCAAATGCAAACAAGAATAGAGCTGCCAGGAAGGGGAGGAGCGCAAGACGCAATTCAGTGTAATCAGTATTGTATTATTTATTACATTCTGATCAAGAGGTGGTTTTACTTTGGTTTCAAGATGGTTTAACTATCTACGTAATGGAGGAGGAATGGTGGTAGGTGACACATGCCGGGCGGAATGAGAAACATTATGTATCAAAGCGTTTGCAAACCGGCGCGGACAGTATATGCAGCAGGAGCGAAATCTGGTGAAACACAAAATGCAGTCGCTTTCAATGGCGGATCAACATGAA
>JBBPLG010000135.1:0-34176 GCA_038089695.1 Xanthoconium separans | reverse complement strand
GAACAGTCTGGAAAAGAAAGCACCATGTCCTTTGCATTCTCGGATCAGAACTGGGGGACGGCCTCGAGGAGCCTCACAGAGAGGGTGAAGAAGTGCACTGCCAGCCAGATTACCGCCATCGTCGATGATGCACGCAAGACAGTCATGACACTCAGTGCGGGACCCAAGCACGGAACATCTGAGTCGTCATCAATGGTCAACCTGAACAGCCAGTATGCGGATATCTGTAAGTCTGACCGTTTTGCAGTACCATAGCTAATAGATTGTTTGTAGAAATTCATGCTATCCCAGGGCTCTCCATCCGTCGTCACTCATCCGTCTCATCTCGGCTGCTCCGCGGGCCATTCAGACTCAATACCCTTGGCGTCCGTGTATTCCCTCCCTTGCTCAATGGACTCTCTTTTTGGCCACTATGCACCGGTTCATTTCAGCGTTGATACCCCTTGTCTGGCCATATCTCCCCCCTCCTTATGACATGTGGACTTTGGCCACGCACTACTTTCTCATTTACTTACAGTATGACAGCCGGCATGTTGGGGCGTTGTACTTAATCTACCACTTGTTTCGTAGCTTATAATTCATCAGATCCCGCTTACTATCTCACTCATGTGCAACAACAAGCTTGACAAAAGTGGTGTCCAGTAATGGAACCTACTGGAAAAAGTGCATATTTACTTTGTACGCTTTTGACTTGATTCTGCTTAACTGACATGATAAGTAGTCATAAGTGGGCTTAAGTAACGTGTTAGTTTGCTGATGTAGTGTTGGTCCTCGTCCGAGTCTGTCAAGATATTTGGCAACATAACGTTTTGGTGAATTTTTCGACTTGGCCCACTAGCTATGATTTTCCGTCAACCTAGAATACAGAGTACTCTGAACATGCTGAACCTCTCCCGGGTCCTGTTTCTGGGAGTTTGAGGTAGGTGTTTTGGAAGTGTCGCCAACGACATTGCAGTAACCATAAGGTTCGTCAGGAGTAATGATGTATGCATTCGCGAGCCGCAAGCCACAATCAGGCATATAGTACTGTATGCCATGTCCTGCACACGTCTAAATATCCACACTAATTATGCGCCACCATGGACAACGTTTTTCCTTACCTCCACTATATTGCAGTACCACCCCCACAACACATTCGGAAGCCCCACTGGACACATTGGTATTTGGGAGCCTACGAAATAGATAAGAATGGCGTACTCCATTTGGCGTCTTCTCTTCCTAAATCTCGACTCAGCTTACAGATAGGGAGCTAGCACTACTTGGATCGACCCTAAACGAGGATAGGTCGCAGGGGACCAATTAACATGTAATAACACATGTTGCTCTATCACACTCAAGAACACAGCGTCTATCATTTCTTAGTCCGTCTACAGTGGAAAAAGAGTAATGCAATGAGTCGAAATGGACATTTAAATCCAACACTGACATCTCTGGACTACACCACTCGGACGCGATAATCTGATACAAAGAGTATAACACTTGTACGTCTTCACAACGTTTTGACGCACCAGCCCGCGTAATCATTTCAGTTAATCTCCGTGACAATGGACAGCCTGAGGTGGTAACTGGTAAGTAATCGCACCCCCACCATTGAACCCTAGGCCCAAAGTGCCTCTAGCTCGTAGTATATTGACGTGATGGCTTATTCCTCAGCCTTTTCGGTTCTGTATCTGGTTAATGGTCGCCACCGAATATCAGTTGATTAAAAGACGTGCGATTTGCCGCGGGCAAGGTGGGCTTTGACATTATTTCCGATGCGATTAGGAACCGACGAGATCCCCGACAAACTGATCTCTGGCGGAATGTCCCGTCGAAACGACTATAAAATGCCCAGGTAAAACTGCTGTTTGTCCAGACAGAAACCCATCTTCACTGCGAATCGACCTGACACCCGCATCCTCCACTGTAGAACAATGAGCGATCTCAAAGCTGGAAAATATATCATAGAGCTCGCCGGCAATTCTGCACCCTCTCCTTCCCCCATCGGTGCAGATCTTCAAGGTCCACCCATCGCACCCGTTATCGCCGGGGGCAAGAACAATATTGTAAGCCCCCCATTTCCGTTCCGCACCTCGTGATCATTCCATGACCTTAAAATCATCAACTGATATGCTGACTCATGCCATATAGTGGCTCGTTCGCAAGAATGACAATGGGACCTATACTTTAACTTTGAAAGTAGACGGAATTCCATGGCTCAGCCAGCCTGGCGGGGACGATGTAATTGTGGGGATCCTGCCGGTCCCCGCGGAATGGGTCATTCGGAAACAGGACATTGATGCATATTCGTCAGTGCTTATCTTTATTTCGGCATGCCGTTGCTGATATTCAGCTGAAATCACCAGCATCGAGGTGCCCAGCGACCGCTGGCCGACTAGAGCTTGGACTTTGAATAGCACCATGCCTGGCACCAAGGTATGGAGATTTGATTTCGTGATCGTTGAGATTGATACGAATCTGATCTTGTAGGTCGAACTCGGCATCTTTGAGCTCCCGAGGCCTGGCCAGTTATGGAGGTTCATCCCTTTCCTTGATGAGTAGACCATCAGAAGCATTCGAGCTGTTCGGCGAGCAAAGTGTCGCTTTGTAATGTTTCGGATTGAAATCATGTACAGTCCCGCCGGTGTACAGAGCGAGATAAATCAGAATGTATGAGAACACCCCAAATGGATGTCGATGAACCGCCACTCATCATCGTCTGTCTATCTCTTGAGAGTACGCAGCAGCCTGGGGTTCCCGGGCCTCTACTAGTAGAAGGATTGTACGTGATTCTAACTTACCATGATGATTGTGGGTCCTTGGTGGTACTCAAAATGGCGAAAGATCTAAATCTCTTGCAAGTACTTGCGTAGATCCTGTATCACCGATCCCTGTGTGACGTTCGCATTACCAGTAATACGCGTCTGTTCCATCATCCATGGAATTTCCCGTGCTAAACCCTATTTCGTGGCCATGCAACGGGTAGTCTGGTGACCAGTTTCTCTTGCCTGTCCTCGCCAAGCAACCTAATCTCCACAAAGGTGTGATCGCTAGTATATCCCCTACAAGAACCTCCAACCAAAAAGGAACCCAACGAAAATAGCAAAGCCTCGCTTCTTGTCAGCTCGGACTCGGAGAACGACCACGCCCCGACATCCAGCGCACGTCCGCCCGACCGCGCCCGTTCGCACTCTCCCCCTCTCTCCCTTTCCCCTTGACCGCGCCCTCATGCCCCGCTCCCACCACACCATCTACGACGCCCGCCCGCCCCTCAAGCATGGCCGCCAACCGTCGAATCGTCTCCCCCTGCACCTCCACCGCACGCCTCAACTCCCAAATCTGGCGACTGAGCTCCGTCTGGTTCTGCGCCAACTTGCGATTCGACAAGTCCCGGGCGCTGTTGCCGTTGCCGTTGCCGTTGCGAATCCCCAGCGAGTCCCGATCCACGTCGTCCTCGTGCACGCGTGGGTCCAGGTCCCCGTCGATCTGCGGCGGTCAAAGCGTTTAGATGTGCGCCACACGAGAACAAGTCACGGACCTCGTCGTTTGTCATGTGCTTCCACACGATGCTGAATTCGCGTCCGAGCACGAAACTGGGGAGGGCGATCAGGAGGAGGCCAAAGACGAGGAGCGGGACCGTGATCAGTCGGCCGAGGATCGAGCGTGGCGTGATCTCTCCGTAGCCTACCGTCGTGATTGCTATTAATGTTGCGACGTTATCATTGGGAAATCGAGATGGGCGAAGAAAAAAATACTCACTGACGAGGACGAACCTGAGGCGAGCGTCAGCAAACGCAACATGCACCAAAGATGACAGAGCACTTACCACGCAGCCGCGGGGATGGACTGTGTGCGTAGAGCAGAGTGAGTAGAGATCACGCGGGAGTTTGGACGGGCTTACAGCGAACTGGGAAGGATCGCCGTCAGAGTTGATGAATGTTTCGAGTGTGTCGTCCCACGTTCCTCGTTCTGCAAAGTATCTGCAAGAATAGGTTAGGTTGGATGTCGCGGAGATAGCGTTGTAAGAGACCCACAAGAGCGTACTGAACACCGTGAGTAGCATTGCTATGAAGAAGCTGAGTGCCAAGAGCGCGTGGTGTGATCGCCGAATCGATAGGTACATGACCTCTATCGTTCTTTGATGAAACGCGATTGGTTTTTAGACACCCAGGCACAAGAGGACGACTGCTTACAAGAGAATAGTGCTGTTGTATTTGAAAGGCCGGAACACACGCAACAGACGGAACATGCGAAGGATGGAAAATCGAAATAAAACAGACTGAATAGGCGAGGCAAGTTGAGCCGTCAGATAAAAGGGGTTGGAAAGCGTACGGTATCTTGTTGTAGCATGAGTTCGATATAGTATGGCACGATAGCCAGCGCGTCTATGACACCATAGAATGCTGTCCTACGCATGAGAACATAAACGTGAGTGAATGATGCAACGCACAAAATATCCATTTAACGAGCGTTATCCAGGACGAACTCCAAGCGAACAGTCGGACGGAGTATTCGACCGTGAACAGCATCACCAGAGTGGTTTCCAGTCCGAACCAGAGACGGGGCGAAATGTAATGAAAGCTTGGGACCGTTTCCAGGATGGTGACGATGGCTGAGAAGACGATGAGGGTCGTTGAAGTCAAGTGCACCAGGAAGGCGGAGGATGAGGAGGCAGGACGCTCGAGGAGCTCGAACATGGCGTGTTTCCTGGGCGACTTGATTGGATCTGGGCCATTCTCGAACGTAGCGGAATTGGGGGGGAAAATGTCATCGATGTTTTGCGGAGAATGGGGTTGTGTGTCTTCGGTCAGGAACTGCAGGGCCAGGGACGATACGCGGGCGAGCGGTATTGATTGGGACATGCCACGTCGACTGCACAGCAAAGTTTCGCAAATGAAACCAAAACGTCAACGCGTCAACAAATGGCCAGACTTACAAGTACTTAGTGACAGCGAACGAAGAGGGCTAGTAGTTGAGTCTCAGTACATCTCACTTACAATGGGGGCAGGCAAAGGATAAGTTCAAACTCAGACAATGTCTTTTCTTCAATGTGTCATCGTCTCTTTCTTTCCTTCAGTGGTGCCGAGTCGTTTGACGGCCTACAGTGACTAGATATATGTGTCTAGCTACGGGTCACCACTTCCTTGAACTCAACGTACTTAGAGCGCGGTCGAAGTGATCAACGGCACCGTGACAACGAGGTGAGAATTTCCCACCCTAGGTCAAACAGTCCCATACTCCCATACACTCAGCAATCATGGACGACGGCCTTCCACCGAAACCTACGCAAGATGGAGAGGTCATCACGCGCAGTTATCAGCAAGAGATGTTGGACGCCAGCTTGGTCGAAAATATCGTCATCGCCCAAGATACTGGCTCAGGAAAAACGCACATCGCAGTGCTCCGCATCAAGATCGAGTGCGATCGCGAACCCCACAAGGTAACAATACCACCCGATCGAGTCGATGTTATCCGACTCATCAACGTACACAGGTCTCCTGGTTCATCGCACCAACCGTTGCCCTTTGCGAACAGCAACATGCGGTTATCGATCAAGCTATCGGCTCAGTTGGACTCATCCACGGTGGATTGGAACCGAAACAGTGGAAGGACCCGAACCTGTGGAAAGATGTCGTCAAGAAGAATCGTG
Organism: Xanthoconium separans; assembly: GCA_038089695.1. Classification (NCBI taxonomy): domain Eukaryota; kingdom Fungi; phylum Basidiomycota; class Agaricomycetes; order Boletales; family Boletaceae; genus Xanthoconium; species Xanthoconium separans. Next base: position 28,547 of record JBBPLG010000135.1, on the reverse strand, counting down.
TCATCGTGTCCACACCGCAAGTGCTCCTCGATGCCCTCAGTCACGGCTACATCAATCTCGGTATGGAGATCGGCCTCCTCATCTTTGACGAAGCCCACCACGCAAACGACAACCATCCAATGAATTGTATCATGCGCGACTTTTATTTCAACCTTCCCACCCGAACGCCTTGCAGAGCTAGCAGCCATGGGTCTGTCAGGGAGGAAAGACCAATGATTCTTGGCCTCACCGCTAGCCCCATGTTTGGTGGCAATGCTGCCGTGGCGTTCAGGTGGTTTTCCTATCTACCCTCTTTCATCATTGTTTCTCATCGCTCGTTTCAGAACTCTGGAAATGAATCTCGACAGCGTTATTCGTAGCCCTAGACAACATCGAGACCAGCTTGAAGCATACGTTCACCGGCCACAATTCAGGCACGTCTTGTACAGCATCCCGTGGAAGTATAGCACGTGCTACTCTAGTTCTAAGAACTTTTTGTCGCTTCAACAAGTGGCGCAGTCGATGGATATTGAAAAGGATCCCTTTGTTCTCTCCCTCCGCGAGAGTCTAGCAAAGATGCCTCCCGGACCGGAAAAGCTTCGTCTTGATCAAAAATTGTCAAAAACGATATTGAAGAAGAGTTCGTACACCCACAAGGGGATCAAAGATCTTTGCAGCGCTGCTCATGACATCTGCTACGATCTCGGACCATGGGCAGCGGACTGGTACATTCAGCGCGTCGTAGAATTCGCTCTCGACAACGCCTCTCCGTACAGTGAGATCACCACCTCGTGGCAGTCCAAAGAAAAGGCGTATCTCATCGCTCACCTCAAACGTATCAACATCATACCCGTTTCTTACGACCCTCAGGCTTTCGAGAACGGCATTTCAGACAAGCTCCGCGTCCTGATTCAAACGTTGGAAGAAGAGAAGCAACGTGCCGAGTCTTTTGACCAGCCTTATAGCGGGATCGTGTTCGTTACGAGGAGGGACGCAGTACTCGCGCTGGCAATGGTTCTCGAACATCACCCTCGGACAAAGGATGTCGACGCGTTCAGAGTGGGATGTCTCCTTGGTTCTTCTGAGAGTTCCTACCGCACAACCTTCCTCGACATTACGCGAAAGATCCTCCGCCAGCCGCAGGCTGACACGCTAGATGAGTTCAGATCTGGAGAAAAGAACCTTATCATCGCGACTTCGGTCGCGGAGGAGGGCCTCGATATCCAAGCATGCGGAAATGTCATTCGTTGGGACGTCCCGATGAATATGGCCAGTTGGGCACAGAGCCGGGGCCGCGCGAGGAGGAAACGCAGTACCTTTGTCCTCATGTTCGAACGCGGCATGGACGACTCCCGCGTTGCGCAGTTTGCACAGCTAGAGAGGGACATGGTCGCCCAATACAACGCTGACCGCAAGGCTGTCCAGAGGCCACCACCACCCCCAGCGCCGGCGGAGACTGACGACGACTTTAAGCCGTGCCAGTTTAAAGTTGAATCCACAGGGTGCGTACCAATCATCACTTGCGCGACCGCATGTTGACGCGGACGTTCAGGGCGTTGCTCACTCTCCATGCGGCTGTTTCGCACCTGAATCATTTCTGTTCCGTCCTCCCAAACTCTAGACACACTAGCCATGTCGCCCTGTATGACATCGATCCTCCCGATTTACCCGTAGGCTGGCATGATACACAGGAAGGCGTTGAACCGTACCAAGGTCCCTTTGGCTGTACGGTGACCTTGCCCAAAGTGTTGCCACCCGAACTTCGCGTCTACACCGTCGAACGAAAATACCCATCGAAGCGGTCCGCATACCAACACGCTGCATTCAAAGCTTATCTCGAACTCTACAGAGCCGGGCTACTGAACGATCACATACTGCCTTTGACGAGCATCGTCGAACCGGAACTAGATGACGAGATCAGGAATATGCTCAAGGAAATTGAGAAGCGCCACGGGACGGCCTCTGTAACGAGCCAGTTGAACCCATGGCTACCGTCAAGCGACCAAGAAGATTGGTGGTCGACTGACATCGCCGTCGAGGGCCTCGCTTCGCTAACGCTCTTCACGCGCATCAAGATGCCACCGCTCGGCCCGGATGAACTGCCTGTGTTGTATCATCCACGCAAGGGTAGACTAGGGGTGACGTTTGGTCCAGGAAGAGTGGCCCGTTTGTCCACGGAAGACTTGGTAGCAACCCAAGAGAGTACACGGATGCTATTTTGGAGTCTGTATGGCTCGCGGATGGATTGGCCTCGCCTTGACTTTGCATACATGTTTACCGTCAATGGAGACCCAGATGCTGGTATATGGATGCGGCGGCGCCGTGAGGCGATGAGGGACGAGGAGATAAGGCATTCCGTCAATGCGGAGGCGTTTGCTTCGGACAATGGGTACCCGTCCGACCTCACCTGGGTGCGCGACGGTCGGTCCTTTGGAAAACTCTACCGTTTCATAGGCTGGCACTACGAGAAACTCTCGGAAGAGGAAGAGGCAGAAATCTGCGCTCGTCCAATGTACTCGCGCTTCGAGCAAGTTCAGGTAACCTACCCACTCCTCCTCGTCGAACCTCTTCCACAGAGGTCCAACTTTCTGCTCCCTCTCCCCACGTCTAACGCGACTCAGAAGAAGCTTTTCCTCCTTGCCGAGTACTCTTCTCTGGAACTCTTGTCTCCGGTTGAATGCGAATACTGCCAAATGATCCCGTCGATCCTTCGTCGCCTCGAGACAGCCATGATTGTCAGGTCCCTCCGAACCACGCTTTTTCCACGCGCTCCCCTTGCAAAGATACCCCCTGGCTTTCTTACGACCGCCGTGACGGCCCCCGTGGCTGAAGACAGGATCAATTACCAGCGCCTTGAGACGCTCGGCGACGCGGTCCTCAAGTTTATCGTTGCCGTGAACCTTATGGCTGCATATCCATCATGGCACGAGGGATACCTAACTCGACGTAAGGATCACTCCGTGGCTAATTCCCGCCTTGCTAAGGAAGCAATTCGACGTTGCATTTTTCGGTGGATCATCCGCACACGTTTCTCGCCCAGACGGTTCAAGCCGCTATACCTCGCCATAGAGCAGCCCGCCGTTGCCCCCGCCGATCCTCCTCCCGAAGAAGCGGATGATGGGCCCGTGGTCGGTGGGGGAAGGACGCGTAAGGAGGTCGAGGAGCTCTCGACGAAGATGCTGGCGGACGTCGTCGAATCTCTAATCGGGGCTGCGTACCTCCATGGCGGGTTCGATCTTGGCGTGTCTTGTGCCCAGCTGTTCGGCCTAGGACTCGACTGGCAAACTCTCCCGGACTGTGTCGACAAGATGCTGTCGCGGGTCGAACCTACGGACGAAGCGTCGTCCCAGCTGCACCACGTCGAAAGCATGCTGGGATACACTTTCCGTCGCAAGCTCTTGCTCATCGAGTCGCTCACGCACGCGAGCTATCAATACGACGACAGAACGGTGTCGTACGAGCGGATGGAGTTTCTCGGGGACGCGCTGCTCGACATGATCGTCGCCGATTTCCTCTACAACTATCCCGGCAAGGACTATTCCCCGCACGACATCCACATTCGCAAGTCGGCGGTCGTGAACACACATTTCCTCGCGTACCTGTGTCTCCGGCGCGCGATCGAGGTAGACGCGAGCATGCCCGGGCCGAATCACCGCGGCAAGATCGTCGTGCACGCCAAGACGCAAACGGTCCGCCTCTTCCAGTGTCTGCACCACTCGAGCGCCGTCGTCCTCGAGGACCAAAAGCTCACGTCCCGCCGGTACGACAAGGTCAAGGACGACATCGAGACGGCGCTGACGACGGGCACGGTATTTCCCTGGGCGGCCCTCACGCGCCTGCAAGCCCCGAAAATCTTTAGCGACATGATCGAGAGTCTGATCGGGGCGGTGTACCTCGACGCGCGCGGGGACGTGGGCGTGGTGAAGCGGCTGCTCTTGGCGCTGGGCGTGTTGACGCACCTGGACCGGCTCGTCCGCGACGACGTGGACGTGCTGCATCCCGTCTCGAGGCTGTCGATGTGGGCTGCGAAACAACAGAAAAAGATTGCGTATACGTATGGGGAGGAGCGGGGGTTGGTGGTATGTACCGTGAGCGTGGAGGGGCTGGACCCCGTGAGCGCGCACGCGCCGAAGCGGGGGCATGCGAGTCAGGAGGAGGCGCGGTTCGCGGCGGCGGAGAAGGCGATCACTGTCTGGCAGGTGGATCAAACTGTGCGATCGCGGTGTTGAACGTGAGGATGTCTACAATGTGGTGCGATGGGTTTTCCCTGTGTATGGACTTTGACCACTATGATTGTGAAATTAGATGCAGTCGGAAAAAAAAAAGAAAAAGAAAAAAAAACGCGCCGTTTCTTCTAAGTAACGGCCACGCATCATCAATCATCAGTGGTATAGTATAGGTAAACTATCACATGGTTGGTATCGTCGAACTGCGCGTCTAGTATATAAATAAATAAATACGTATATATTGATCTCATTCTGCAGGATGAGGGGGAATCATGCATGGATTTGTTTTGTTTTTGATTTTTTTTCAAAACGACCATCCGATCGTGTGTTCAAGTGCATGCGCCGTCGTCGGTCCAGGCACCAGAAGGACCTACATGGGCGTTTCGCGCACACCATCAGACGTGCACCGACGTGACCTCTGCAAAACATACCTCCGGGGGTTTCGCCTTCGTTCCACCAAGTCGCAACCCAGAGATGGCCGCTTGGAGTCACGTCACGTCAGTACCAAAACTCGACCAGTCCAGGGTGGAACGCACTCGTACGTGACCTTGGTACCACCGACGTACTGAAAAAAAAAAAAAAGAAAAAACGGAGGGTGAGAACGACGGACTGTCGCAGATAGATGGTACATACAGCAACGTCGTTCGCCCACGAGGACACGCCAGAACACTGGCTGCTCCTGGGTACGGCGGTCGTCGTGGGTGAGGGGGACGTGGTCGTCAAGCTCGTCGTGGAAGAGCCTGAGGGCGTCGGCTGCGGTGTGGACGCCGAGGACGCCGTGGACCCAGTGGACGCGGGTTCCGTCACATCGGAGCCAGACACAGGCCAAGTATTTCCGCGGACGGCAGTGATCCACGAGGAGCCGACGTGGGGGTACTGTCAACCGAGCATACAGACGTTCCATCAAATGTGTTCCCCAAGGAACGATTGCCAAACACGCTTACCTCCCAGACCATGACGCCGGCCTCTGTGAAATTCGTTTTCAATGAGCATCGTTTTTGTCATTTGGTTGGGCAATAGTCACTCACTCCATCCAGAAGCGGCCGCCTGTGCGACACAAGAAGCGAGCGTCGCTGTGGACATGTATCCATTGTTAGCGTCACCGGATGTACCTGGCTTCCCGATGACAAGCTTGTTGACGTCGACACCGTTGGCCGCGATCTGGAAAAGTGCAGTTTGGGGCCATTGTGACGTGGACGCAGTGAGAAGGCCGTCGCATGTTGTGTATTCTGACGTTCCCTCTGCCAGTCAAGGTTGAGCTTCACAACCACTCGAACACCAGCGCGTCCACTCACGATTATAGAACTAGATATGCGCGATCAAACCGCCATGTCAGTATATCGCTCGGGAAGATACATACTTGGAGATTGTACTAAGAGAATTATCAGTAAGAAAAACGCTATCCAGAACTGAGCATGACAGACATAATCAATCAGAGAACCGACAGTCTTGTGGATCTGCAAGTATCCTCCTCCACTCCAGAGACCGGGAGCGAACCAAGGGGCGACCGCTGCCAAGATAATTCAAAAAAGTTTTGTTACACACGTGTGAATCGAAACCCACGGGCATGACTGAGAACATATTGTCCCTGAGGAAGGTGGCTTCGGAGTTGCTGAGTCAGGGTGATGAGCCACGGCTCAGCGGTCCCTTGTTTGCTGTTAAATGCATCGAAATCCTAGCGGTAGCAGCAGTAAGACATCATAAGCTGACCATCGTACAATCAACAACGATTCGAAACAGTACCTCGTAGTCGATATCGACGCCCTGGAGACCATATTGAACCACCCAGGCAGCCAACTTACCGGCCAGAGTCGCCGGGTTGTCTCCCGCGGAAGTCGGTGCGTCGGTAGACCCAAACGCAGATACGATCAACGAAATGCCAGCCGAATTATACTCCTGGAGATACGAAGTACGCTGGCTCTGCGTTAGTTCCTGCCATGCCATCGCCATGTCGGCTGGCCCATATGTCATCCAGAAGGACAGGGCACTGCGATTCGAATTTGGTTAGAAGCGCGCTGTATACATACCAACTGAAACCACTCACTAGACATTGAACCCCTGCGTCGAGGAGGCGTCAGCCCTGTCACGATAGGCTTAAAGGTCTGCTTACCTGCAGGCTTGCAGCTGGCGGCAAGGGGTTGACCCAGGCATCATCGTAGATTACGAAGCGAGGCGCGGCAGGGGTTGACCTCTTCAGAACGTCACGGGCACCTGGAGTGAGGCCCCTTAGCTTGTCCAAAAGCGGAACAGCCAGGGTCGATCCAAGTAAAGAGAAGACAGCGAGGGCCGCAGTCACACAAGAGCGAAGATGAACCATGATTCCGATGGAAAGGAAGAGATGCTAGATGGCTGAGGAAAGTAGCGTGCTGACCCAGAATCATACCGATGCGTTTTATACTCCAGAGTATGCAGATAAGAATGCGTCACTCACAGAGATGGATCCACACGGAGAACCTCATGAACGCACTGCATCGTGACCCCATTGGACCTTATGGTCATCGTATAGATATCTCCAATTCCCAAGGTTACTGGATTCTGCTGATTGACGTAGACATCGCCTCTCACATCCACGCACCGTTTCGGAAATCTAAACGAGATAAGCCTTCGGACCGTCGATCAATACATTGCGGTCACGTCAAACGATTGTCGCTGGAATGTTTTGGCACATTGTTCCAAGGTTACACGATTGAACGATACGAACCTCTGTCGTATGACCATGTTGCACATGGTCTGCATACTTTCGACCTGTAAGCGTCGATGGGATTCAAATGAACGCAGAACGTGTTGTCGTTCCGCCTTGGCCGGGAATGGCGTCAGTCGGATGGTTGACATCTGCCCCAAATCAAATTACAGAACCAATGAACAACATAAGTGAGTAGAAAAACCGGCCCACCTGTCCCTCAGTGGACCGCCAAACCTGGTACTCCAAAAATCACGCGCTTCCTTGTACTAGTAGTATCCTCGTCCATGCGAGGTGCGATCGTGCGCGGTCGAAGTCCTCGTGGAGTGCCCATCAGTTGAAATGGAATTCAAATGAATGGTGAGTAGGGTTCTTCTAAGGTTGGCAGTGCCAGCGGTGCAGTAGTACTTGGTTTGTGTTAGTCCCGATTGCACCGGAGTCACACCGTCACAGTATCAACTGTCACTTCGTGATCGACAATTGTGCCCCACTACTCATTCACTGAACTTGACGTGGCGACAGCTTGATCGAAAGTATGAAGTTTAATGATGCGGAATGCCACGTAAAGGTGGCATCTCGAAAAGTGGGTGTTTCGCAGATTAACTTCACCGTCCACGATCATTGGTAACCAATGTATGGTACTCCACGAGTATCAAAACGAAGGAAAACAGTCAGGAGATCAACCGACAATCCTTGGCTTAGCACGCATATGCAGAAGAAGAAATATTTTCTCCTACACAGTGCATCACGGATTCTTCGCAAGCCTAGCTGACAACTGCGGTTTGCAGTGGGCTCTTTCTTTATATATCTTATATCTTTTCTCGTTTGGCCTGCGGCCTTGGCAACAATAGTACTACTAGCGATCACCCTGTCAGTCCTCATCGTCTGCCTAGGTCACATCTGTCGCTCTCCCATGGGGGAAGCCATACTCAGACACGAAGCTACAAAGCGAGGAATCGACATCGAAATCGACAGTGCAGGCACCGGCGCCACCCGTGCCAGTCTTCTGACCGTTATCTTGCCGGTGACCATCTTCTTGCGCCTCGTTCACCTGACAACCATAGAGCAATGTTCAGCGAAGTTGGTTCATGTCCGCTTCTGGTCTAGAAGTCGAGGTGGGTTATCGTAATGGGGTATCCTCGACCCCAGGAGGATAGAGTGCCTCTGGGTTCTTCGGGGGTCTGGTGGTTGGAGGGTCACCCTTCTTTCCTCGACGCTGGATTACCCGCTCGAGGCCAATGTCCTTGTTCCGAATATGGCTACCGGGCCTCGATGGGAACAACTCTGGGTACTAATCCCACCAGATGAATAGGTACAATCAACGCTGGGGTTTTGAACAGCTTGATGATTTCGCCTGATACCGAAGTGAAAGCCTTCTAGTCCGACGCCATGCAACCGAGTAAGTTATCCGATCAAGAGATGACCATACTTTGCCATGGGCGCGCCCATGGATATGCCAGGTGGTGTTTGGGAGGAGCGGAAGAACCGTCATGTGTGGTGTCCTATTTGCTTCACGGGTCAGTATAAATACAAGACTGCAGGCCTGTATGTGCCCAACAGCCCTTTAAACAACTTTACCGCCTATCACTTGATATCTTCACTACATCTATATACAATGCAGACCATCACAAACGTATGTGTCTGCTACCATTCAACCACTCTTCCTTTGATGACAGTCATTGCAGTTGGTCTGGGACGGACAGTGGGTCTTCAGTGCCTCCGAGATTCTCGAGGAACACGCCAAGAACGCCAATGTAGTATGTCCTTGTCATCATTGATCTATAATTCCTTCGACAGTCATTGCAGGTGTGACTCCCATCCAGTGCCACTGAGATGCCCAGTGAGCAAGCCTTGGAGGAATACGAGTAGACCTTCCGAGCACAATGGTTGTCTTGTCTTGTCATCGTTTCCGTTTGAGAGTCGAGTGCACTTGTATCAGTTGTTGTGGTGTTGAGAAATCGTAGGAAAATATATATGTCAGCCGAGTCGAAAGCGTGACAACGTTCAGAACTACAGTATACTCCGAGTCGTCGAAGGTCGCACACTCACGATTGTTCACCATGTGAGGGCGCCATCGCGATGGTCCAAAGTAGACGTAAAGTGCGATATATTCATGTGCTTTCGAGGGCTCATAAAGTACTTCGTGCCTTCACAAGCACACCTGTCACCAGTGATGCTGAATTTATCGAAGTTTTATCAGCGGTTTTATTGGCACCGGGTATTCGCAATGCTACGTCACAGTCCATTCCGAGATTTGCGGGGCTGACTTGAGGCGTTCAGCGGAGAAAAGTGGGCCGGTATGTCGGGCCGGCGATATACTTCATACCCGATTTGAGCGATGGTCAAGCGAAGGTGATCCCATGTCGACGATAGACTCTGGTTGGAGTCAACTCGTTGTACACATTTCTCGGTCATTTCCGGCTGCTAAAACAATCACTTTACGTCACGTTACGCAACAACTTCTTCCACCTTGCCACTTTCCGCTTCCGCTCTGAGTTTCGCTTCGGCCTTTTCCTTGGCAATGCGAGCTCGGTAGGCAGCAGTGCTCCCGTTATCATCCATCCACCATGGGTCCCACTTGACGACCTGTTCAAGTTGTGTCAACACACCCTCCGTGAGGCATCCAGAACGATTTCCGATCTCACCTTTTGTGGGGGCTGCTTTCCTGCCGCCAACTCCTCCTTGCGTTCGAGCAACTCGGGCATCAGATCGTACTTGGTGCGATCGAGAGGCTTCCATGCAACGAGTGAGCATTCTCCATATAGTAAATCTAACCATGTTACTACGTACCTTGGCTTCTAGGATAGTCGGAGCGTCCAGCCCACCTTCTGCGTTGTCCCTCGATCGCACGGGCGTGAGGATGCCGCACTCTGAGCAATATACATCATGCATATTCTCCGCGCCCTGGCGCCCCATTTTGAGCGCGTTGAACATGAACTCGCGCGAGTGCACCCCGCGCCGGAGTGCTGTCCACACCCTACCCACCGAAAAGGGAGAGAACGACACCGTGAGCGCCGTCTCGTGCGCGCACGCACGTACAAACTGGACCCACCAGTCGATGAATTCGGTATACTTTCCGCATCCCTTGCAGGCCTGTGGAACGCCGACGACTTTCGTCCCGCCCAACCCTGTTTCCTGGAAATCTTGGCCGAACAGTTTGCTGAGCCGGAGGTATTCGTCGTTGGTGATGTACCATACGTAAGTTTCCTGAACTCCATCGCGCATGGGGAGGAGTTTCGTGGGGGGGTTGATCTTATTACCTGACTGCGACGCAATGGGTCGTGAGATAGTGGAGAGACATCAATGGGAAGGGAAGGACTCACGGGGAGAAAGGGGACGTCGTGGTTGTTGATGATGGGCATGATTGAACAATAGGTGGTCGAGTACCGAATAACTGCAATGGGGCATTTATATATGAGCCCCAATCAACGTACTAGATCCGACCTGTTGTTCGCTTCAGCGTCTTGCTCGCCACTGAGTACTGATCGTGGAAGCTCTTGTTACATTTTCGCGTAAGAATTCCGTTCAAGTTTACGTATAGACCTCGCCCAAGAGATGAAATGCCTTTTCTCGGTTGCATGATGGAATGATGGGGATGAGAAGAGAATTTTCCTTTTTTTTTATAGCAGCACTCACCAAAACGACGCTGCTACAGCAGTGCCGATGCAACGTTCAGCGCAGAATAGCGAATCCTCCGAATGAAAGGGGCATCCTCGAAGTTGCCGCGAGGCTCAGATCAGTGAGAACTCATCTTACAGTGGTACTGCCCCGTCTGGTCCATCTCTCAGTGGATTCATTCCACTGGCTATGCACGCGATTTAGAACACACCTTCGGTAAGATTTGTGTCGTGCTCGGCTCTTGCGGGATCATGGTGCAGCGAGGCACGAATGAAGCCGCAGTGGACAAGCGACGTAAGCGGGTGGCGCCATTACCTCGTCGCTCGTCCTCGCCACCACAGCCTGCCTCCATTTCCCCATTCCGGCCCCTTGCAGCTCAAGCGCTCACCCCCTGGTCTGGAGTGTAAATGCCGCTGCGAGGAGTTCCCACCTGGTAAGTCGGGCTTCCGTTCCGGACCGAAGAACGCTGACATCCAATCGACACGAGAAAGCCGAAACGTCACATCGAGTGGCGCATGTATCAATATTCGTCCGTCTAATGCAAAAAAAAAACGTCCATACACAAATCAACTCATAGATTCATCCAACAGTGACGTCCGAGTTCGAGTCCCTCTTGGCCAACCGACAAGCCTACCGCTATTGTTGCTGAAACACGTTCCAAGCCTCGTTCAACGCCCCAAACACGTCATTCGCGATCATCCTCTGCTCCACCGTCGTGTTCCCCGCGTTCAGCTGCCACAAAACTTCCATCAGCGCACGCAAGTCATCCGTAATGCACGACGCGTACCTTGTCTGGATGTACCTTGGCAATCGCTCTCACGTATGCACCCTTGACCTGTCCTTTGCTCACCACCTCCGCCATGGACACCTTGCGCCACCCGAGCTGTGGCCAGAGGATGCTCTCGTCGAGTGACGTCAGGAGGGCTCGGATATTCCCCTCCCGACCGGATTTCCATGCAGACAAGCGGGCGTCTACCGTGTCCTTGCATCCCAGGCGAGCAGCATCTTCAGTCTCTTGGGCAGTGTGGGTGGATCGGAGGGCAGTGAGAGCTGCAGAAGGCGGGGATGCGGAGGATCTGGGGGTAGGTTTGTTGGGCCGTCGTGCGGTGCTGATTTTCGGCTTGGACTTGAGAGCCTCTCCTGGACCCGCGCCATCGCCCTCGACCATCCTCCGACACCGACCGACGCCTTTTATGGCCTCCCCTTTGACGGCCCCGCCAGCCCATTCCGCACCGAGGAGTGCCTCCCACGTACGTCGCGCCGTGTCCCATTTCTCGAGACCTTCCAGTGCCTCGGCACGTCGCCTAAACGCCTTGCAAAGTCCTTCACCCAGGTCAACGGAGGTAGGCAACTCTCCGTTGGAAGCAAGGTTACCCTCGCCTTGCACCGACACGCTCACACTACCCGTCCCCACCTCCACCGGCGTCTTCTCGTCGAATTCTGACTCGGCCCCTGCAAGCGACATCTCTCCCAGCACCCCATTCCCGCCAACAAACTGTCGGACGATCACGACAGCCTCTTCGCACGCCTTGATCGCGTCTCTCAGCTCGCCCACTTTGGACCGTACGAGTGCAACATTGGTCAAGAGAGGCAATCGCAATATATGTTCGGGGGGAAGTGCAGAGAGTGCGCGCATATACGCTGCAAGGGCGACAGGAAAGTCACCCCGTTTGTATGCGTCCGTTCCTGCGGTTTTGTGAGACGTAGACGTGGTCAGTGCAGACAGGGTGATGGTGGTCGTGAATGAGCGTGGAGGACGACGCTGGCGTTGAAATACTAATGAACTAGAGGACATAGACGCGGGTGTTTCTGTAGGCGGATAGAGAGATGACTGACTCGAAGGCGGTGGTGCTTGCGTCTTGGGCTTGCCACGCCGAAAGGGAGACTGGTATGTGGTGGGAGAGTCAGAACTGAAGAGATCGACTTCTTGTTCACGCTGTGGTAGAGGCGGTGGTGGTTGTGACTGTGGTTGTGGGGATTGACGCACGGGAGGACGCGGTCTCGCCCTGCGCTCCGCTGCCTGCTCCCCGTCTTCATCGTCCTTGAAACCAGCATGAGCGGCGCGATCGGCCGACCAGTCTGATCGTTGCCCATCGCTTCCCCCACGATCATGATCGCGCATCCATCTTGGTCTTCCGTCCGAAGTCGACACGCCATTCACAGTATTAGCAGTAGCAGCCCTCTCCTCATACATTTTGACGGCCCTCTCTTTTCCTTCTTTCCAGAGCGCGTTTGCTTTGCTGAACATCCCACGACCGATCTCGGACGCTTGCGACAACAATTTTTCTGCGGTGATGTCGAGTTGGGCTTGGGTCTGAGGCTGGGATTGGGAAGCATTGCGAGGTTGGGATTGAGAGTCCGTTCGTGGCGGTTGGCGTGCCGCTCTATCCCTGTTCGTGTCGCCATTTCTCCGACGTGGATGGTCAGACGGACGTGGGGATGATCGAGCGGAGCCTCCCCTGTCTGCTTGGGAAAGCAAGAGCTCCGTAGCCGCTTGTACGTCAAAGTCGTTTTCGGTCATGGTATTCACGAGGGCAGCCCGTGCATCGACGGGTGAGAAACCCATCTCGACGAGCTGGCCTGTCATATGGGGAGGCGGTGATGCGGTCGCGCGAGGTGGGCGAACGACGTTCCCTCGCGCCGATGCGGACGAATTTGGAGAGGGCGACTTCGTGTGGGTCTATAGGATATATGCGCGTAGGTCAGCAGAATACAACACATATGCGGAGGTGACGTACGACAGGCTTGCCCAAATCGCCTAATATGTCATCTTCTGGATGCCCGGCATGACCACTGCGCATGCCAAACGTGTCCTCCGCATCTGAATCGCCGTCCCTGAGGAGGCCATCCTCGCGATCGCCAAAGTCAAAGTCCCCAGGGGTGCCTGAAAGGGAGCGTGATGGCACATCCGACCGATGTTGAGATGTCTGCGAATCTGAAGACCCAAATTCGTCGAGATCCCATAGGGTTTGGGGCTTTGACTTCACCACAGGTTTGGAGGGTGCAGGCGACGGAGATGGGCGTGAAGCGAACTCGGAGAGACCCCAACCGTCGTCCTCGGTGCAAGCATCGTTGGGTGGAGATGTCGTCGACGGCAAAGTCGCGTCGAACTCAAACTCAAACCCCCCCTTTGCCGCCACGTTTTTACCTTGCCCAGACGCAGGACGTGAATTGGCCGTTGGTCGCGCCAGTGCGTCGAGTCCGTCCCAAAGAGATGGGGAAGAACGCGCATCCTCTGTGTGAGCGGACACGGCGTTGTTTTGTGCCACCTTTGTTTTCTGTGCGAGAACGGCGCGTTCGGCCATAGTCATGCTGTGGTTGTGATTTCGACTGGCTGGGGCGCCATCCAGCGAAGAAGCGAACAGGTCACTGAACGCATCTCCTCCACGGGAAGCTGGTTGGGGTGGTTTAGCTTGCCGATCGCTGGGCTGCTTGTTCGTGACGAGCCTGTTAGACGGTTGCGCTGCGGAGATGATCGAAAATGCGTCGTATTGTTGTCGACGTGGTGGTGGTACCGGCGATGTTGAGTCAATAAAATTCTTCAATGGTTGTTGCGGAGTCGACTTGGTCGGGGCTGACGACGCCCAGAGATCAGCAAACGAATCCATCTTGCAAAAAACGACGTGGCACTGACTGAGCGCAGATTGATGGGGAAGGCTTACCTAAGGTGGCGGTGACAGCGAACGAAGAGGGCTAGTTGAGTAGGCTCACTGAGCACATCAAAGTGGGTACTTACAAGTTACATAAAACCTGCTTCCTCAGCTTGAATGTACGTATTTTTCTTTGACAGTGACCTCGATTCACTCCTCGGTGCAGGATCGAGCAGGCAGCAGTGTGCTATAAGCTCTGCTCTGGTCAGAACATCAACTCGGCCCGCTGTTACAGCCTTCATTGTACTAAACTCCGATTGCTCGGGCTCTCTTTCTTAGCCCTCGGGGTTACTTCGCCACAGGGGGAATGCAGCAAATGGTTATACCACATATCTGCTTGGCAGTTTCCAATCAGCTTATAGGCAGCGCTAGTTTGGCATGTGCATCGAATCACTGCCGATAATTTGAAACCAAGCCTCTAGTTCAAGCCCGTACGATTCAGATATTTGGTCGAGTAGTGCGGTTGTCGAAATGGCTAGAAACTCCTTGGATGCCGCATCAGTCATGGGTTCTGCGTTCTTCGTCTTCCTTATGAGCGCACTCTAACGTTGTTCTGATCAGCTGATGCAGAGACAACACCATTCATCGCTTCCTGGACAGGGCTAGCTCCGTATTATCGCCGTCTACATTACTGACATTGAATTCAGACTTCCAGCTCAGCTCATCAGGTCAACTAAAATGGCCCCACACTCCACTTCTCCACGTAAAATACGTCTACTGAGTGTTGGAGAACAGCTGAAATTCAGGTCGGATGAGCCTAGCAAGCAGTTAATTGCTGTCATTCGACTTGAATAAGCAAGATTGATGTACGTATGCTGTCGACATTTGTGCACCGAAACAAAAACCAACCTTTCACATTAATGATTATGTCCATTTCCGTCATGTGGGATTTCTTCCGTACACATATTCAAAGGAACCAGACTGAATCTAGAAAGGAGTCAACGCCCGATCGGACTAGGCCGTTTTTACGAAAGGTGCTTCCCCATTTGCTCCATGGGTGAGTATAAAATGAGGCTCGGTGTTGGCACAAACGCAACAGCCAGTCGAACACCACCACCAACCACTTCTCGTATCCGCTCTATCCATACACAATGCAAAACATCTCCAACGTACGCCCTTGTCATCGTTGATTGTTGACTTTTCTGATGACAGCGATCACAGATGGGTTGGCAGGGGTGGTTCGCCCGTGCCTATGATATTCTCGATGAGCAAGCTCTCAAAGATGTCGACAACACCACGTACGTATGTTTATGTTATCATTGACCATTTATTTTTTGATCAAAGTCCTCGTAGTTCCTCTGAGACTCTCGAGCAGAAAGTCTTGGAGGAAGTCGAGTAGGATTTGCATTCCTTCCAGAGGATGCAATATCTTGTTTCCATCACTTTTGCTTCCGTGTACATCATTGTGTGTCGAGTAGTTGCGTCTTGGCTACAGTCAGGGAGCAACAGAATGAAATTGCTGTCGTTGTCTTGAGAAATCGTAGCAGAATATATTGACTGAATGAAAGCGTGTGGAGGTATCTGCCACAACACGCATTTCCACGTTGGCGTGTTCTTGGACGCAGTTAAAGGGGCACCAACCTAGCACTCAGGAGAAGCATGATCTAATTACGCCTGCAATGTCCAAGCCGCTTCACCGCTCTGATGAACTTTGTTGAGCATGAGGACGAGAAGGTCAGCCGGCGCGAGGTGTTCAAGTTATGTAAACCACGAACTTGAATGAGGGTGAGATCTTGAGTTCCAATGTGTCTCATCGCAGGTGTGTGCTGAGCATGAACATCGATGTCGATCGACGCTCGACCTCGGTCACGCAGTGCCGACGCCGCAACGAATCTTATGCAAAATGGTTTGCAGGGAGATTATCATGATCACATTCGAAAAACCTTGATATGCCAGAACTGTACCTCACGTTGTTTCGCCTGAGCTGCTAATATAATAGGATATTCCAAGATGAAAGAAATGTTTCCTGTTTGAACGGCTTGAGTTCAAGTTCAGGTAAGAGTTTTCGATTGGCATGTTCATTATGATGCTAAACACAGCATTGCAGGCTAAGGCAGGCTGTACAGAAGGTTGGGTAAGATATTTATGGAGGACCCGTCGGATCAAGATTTGATGTCATGGCACAATATTACCCGCTCCCAGCCATGTCCTACCAGTAAGTATGGATTATGATACCAGCAGCTGCGAGCGCACACAGAAGTGATATCGTATGTATTGGATCTTCCGCCAGAGTTGAAGGTACGCTCCGAGTCGTGACCTATCTGCCCAAAGCACTCAGAACCACCCTGTCAGGAGAAAGGCGTTTATGTAATTACGGCAGCGATGACAACCAACCGCTGCACCACATTAGCGCCCGCAACTCTTTTGTGTTTGGCCTTCCTTGGAACACTGTGAATGTGATTCCTCGTACGGCACAATATGTCCAACCCACCTAAACCTACGGCAAACTCGCGTCGGGGGACTCAGCATGCTGGTTCTCACCCGCGTCCTCAGCCAGCTGACCTCACTATTCAAGTCGGTCCTGGCACTACAGAAAACGATATCCTCAACGTGATTGCTACGCATATCTTTGCCCCAGAAGTGCAGCGCGAGGCACAGCGGGCCTCACTCTCTCAAGTCCCGAGCGACGCGCTGCCTTCAGGCTCAGGGAGCACGGTGAACCGATCCATTCCTCGAACATTGGCCAGACTCGTTCGTCCTTTCAACCGACGGTCGTCTTCGACACTCGATAAAACTGGGCAGCCAGCAAACCCCAATCTCGACGGTCCCGGTCAAGGGTCATACCTTAGGTATGTGGAACACCCACACGGAAAAAAACCCACATAATGACCTGACTCCATGTAAAAAAAAGGTTCATCAAAGATATACGGAATGCCTTGCCAAACGATATTGACAATACCGTGGTTCAGTTCCTGAATGTATCTTTCTCAGGAAAAAAATACAGAAAAATGACCTACCTGTTCGACAGTGGTCAGGACGCTCTCAGAGTCTTTTCAAGGGATACTTTTCCTCACGACCTAATGACTTCGCTTCAACGTCAAGAAGGGTCGTCCAGGTGGGTTCTTGCTGTCATAGCAAAATCCACTGACCAAGATCGATGTAGCCACGAGTTGTACACCGCACTCGTTGACTTGCTGGGTGCCCAAGCTCGGTCTTACGCCTTCAGCGAGGTACCAATTCGTGTCATCAAACTTCCAGAGATGGTTTTTTTGGAACGGGAAGGGCTTGCAGAAGACCTCTTGAACAAGTTGAGGAAGCAGCCAACCCAGGTTTTCGCAGAAATCTCTGTTGACGATATCCGAGAATTCCTTTACAATAACCCATCCGTTATCCATCTCTGCCAGTCTACAGCTGTGAGATGGTTGAAGAAGGAGGCGCGGTACATCATCTTATCTCACACTTGGGAAGGAGACGAGCTCACCTACAAGTCTTTCTTTGACTCGGAGCAGCGCACACGCTGCAGTCGAAGTTACAATAAATTGAAGACCTTCTGTGCCATTGCCCACGAGGGGTTCGGTGCGGGATATGCATGGGCAGACACTGTCTGCATCGATAAATCTAGCAGTGCGGAACTGGACGAATCGATTCGTTCAATGTTTGCATGGTACCGCAACTCCCATGCCTGTCTCGTTTACCTTGCTCGTACACTATCTCTTCGAGACCTGGCAGCCGACAGATGGTTTACACGGGGATGGACGCTCCAAGAGCTGCTAGCACCGCGTCATGTCAAATTTTACACTCAGAACTGGCAACCCCTCACTCACCTTCCTAACGACAAGAAGGCGCTTGGACGTCGACCGGAGAATCCTCCTGCTCGTTCGCACACAGAGCTAGCACAGATGATACTCTACAATATCAATAACGACACCTCGCATCTGGTCGACGCCGATCTGGATGCTGCTACCCGGGAGGAGATCGCGCAGCTCGAGTCTGCCATCTCAAAAGCGACTGGAATGTCCATGAATGAAATCATCGACTTCAAACCCGGATTCTTGGATGGCCTCGCTAAACGGATGAGATGGATCGCTCGCCGTAATACCACAAGGACGGAGGACAAATCGTACTGCATGATGGGTATCTTCGGGGTCAGCATGTCGATCGCGTATGGGGAAGGTCCCGATCGCGCCTTCTTCCGCCTTTTTGAGACTATTCTCAAGGTCTCATCTAGTCCGGACTTGTTTCTCTGGGCCGGGAAACCTATCAATCGCAGCATTCATGCATCCTCCATGATTCCATCCTCACCAGAATGTTTCACGCAAGGGGTACTGCCATTCCCAGCAAGCGAGTTCGAATGGGATGGCCAACGGAGTATACTACCCCCACGGGATCCCATAACGCTTACGAACGTGGGGTTATGCATGAACGTCTTGGCAATACCTGAAATACAGCCATGCTCTTACGAGGATGCAGGGCGGGCTTCCGCCAAAACATTGCATCTGAAGACGCCTCTTTCAGACGAGGTCATCAAAGCGATACTGTTGACTGACGAGTGGCTCTCGTTTCGCGTGTACAACGATGGCAGCCAAACGTTGCTTGGGGAGTTTGCATTCGGAGTGTGCAACTTCACGGCACGTCCAGAAGGCAGTGCTCCTCGTGTTCCACGACGGGTTTGGGCCATCTTGATGTACAGACGGGATGCAAGAGAACAATGGCGAAGGCTATTGACCCAGGATGTCATCGCGTTCGAATGTGCAGAAAGGCTTCGCTATAAGGAGCTCCAACCATGCCATGTTGTGAGAGAGTGGACTGGGTCAGTGGTAGGCTCGTCGTGGAAGTTGCCAGAGACTCCGGAGATGATGTTGCAGACTCTGTATCTATGATCGTTTGACTCCATTTACTAGTGTAGCAATGTAGCTTGTACATGTTTGGCCTATATGGCAGTAACTACGACTTGGCGTCCTAACAAGTTACATCATATTCCCGCTCAAAGTTTTGCACAATTCGGCGCATAACTTATATACTGGTCATTCTTTTCTAGAAGCTATTCCATGGAGAACAACTGTCAAGATCTGACGTCTGCCAAGGCTGACGGCGCCTCGCAAATCTCGCCGTATCCCGCCATCCCTAGAAGTGAATCGCTAGAAGACGGTGAGATCGTGGAAGGACGCTTTTCCAGCATCTCACTACAGTCCCCACAACAACAATCATCAAAAGATCAACCAGAGCCACCCACGTCTAACCATGTCAGAGCTTCGACCCCTACGCCCGTTGAATTCCCCGTCGCACTGGGACCTGCCGCCGCCGCACTTCCTGCACGCCCCACCGAACCTAGTAGCTCTCTGCCCTTATTCCCTGTTCTTCGCTCATATCGTTTCAGTGACAAAGGAAGACCTAGATCGGGCCAAATCGCTGGTGTTGGATCTCCTCGGTTGGGGCGTCACCCCCGAGTACCTCCTCGAATGCGGTCTCTCTCCATCCACCATCTACACCATCTTCACCGACCTCCGGCTTCGTCTCCCGACGAACCTAGACACGTCATTCCCACCACCGTCCTATCACACTGCGCAATGAGTACCTATTCGTTTCTTGTAAAGCACGTTCGTGCCTGATTCTTTGGAAACATATGCCGTTTTGCAATTTGGGAAATGCGTCGTCCGTGAGTTGACCAAGTACTCGTGAATCGTCCTTTGTCGAACGAGGTTTCTCACTTTGTCTGCTCAATCCGTGGTCACTATGGCAGCTAATCTGGCTCGTCTTGCGCTGACTATCTCTATAAGTACAATCCCGCATCTGATGGCTGAAGTCTGCGTTTTTCAGGAAACTCTTGTTCACGAGCAATGCGCATCTTCCCAGCTTTGAAGTACTCGGGAATGCGCTTTTGCTCAAGTGTGTCTATGCTATTGTGAATGCTTGATGCCAGCAACCGTCCTTGGCTCTGCGGACATTCTCGTCGCTGACCAGTGCCATCGAAATGTTCATGTTGTACATTTTTTCTCTCGCTCGTCATCCCTTTAGGCTGAAATAACGAGTTTCTCCAGATTAATCAGCTGTCCGCCACTTTTCAACGATGCTTCGATGATCGCTATGTCTCGAAGTGCACCCTTTTTTTTTGATTCCCTGCTCTATCGTCCTTGCCATGGTCGATGGTGAGCTATCCGTCTGTGCCTGTGATGACGATCTCACTGCTGATGGGCGAGGGCAATTGTGTAGGCGCCGTGATATTCCATTCAAGGATTCCATGCGAGCCATCGGCACATTTTGATGAGCGAATTGAGCGTATCCTGAGGTGCGAGCCAGTCCACGCTCAAGGAGGCGATTCCTGAAAGATACGCCATGGGACTAGGAGGGATGACGCATAACACAGCCGCCGAATGCCGCACAGGCGCGAGTCAAATTGGTCACCAAGAGGTCGGACGTACGACACCTCCGTCGAGCTACAGACTCGCGGTTGGTCAAGTCAACTCGATTCACATGTCCATCACTCCCTAGTGTTGGACACAATGTCATTCTGGCGCACGTGCACGCCGTCAAGGTATATCGCGACGACTTCAAGGCAATCCAGAAAGGTGAGATAGGTATCACGTTGAATGGAGACTGGACGGGATAATCCCGAGAGAGCGCACGTGTCGATCTTCTTTCATTTTTCCCGCAAGCTCACGTGTTTTCTCACTCTAGATGTAGAAGCTGCCCGACATGCCCTTGACGTTTCTGTTGGTAAGACTGCTGTAACGGCGGGTGGTTTCGCTCAACTTAAGGGGATACATATATTGCTGGATGGTTCGCCGTATGTAACCGTTTAAGTTACAAATGGGTCAGCTCACTCAGACATGTTACAGGACCCGATTTAGGACATTATCTGGCATACCTGAAGCGATACTCGGGGCTCGTCTTCCAGACTTTACGGCTGAGGAGCTGGCGGTCGTCGATAATTTCTATGGTATACTTACACAACGAAATTGTGCCGTGCGGCGCTGTCCACAGATATCTTACGTAGTCCGGGGGCCGACGTATCCATCAGGCGCCAGTGGTGACGAGTTTCAAGGTTTCGTGGAGTATAGCTTCACCCGACCTGATGGCACCCAGTTAGGCACGCAAGGTGTGTCATCGTTGCGATCATGTGCATGTTGACTTCTTATATAGTCCGTAGGAATGGGAAATGCAGGTATCATGTTTGTAGATCCCCAGGGTTTCCGCGCTGTGTCGTCCCTGATCTCCATCTTGCTGAATTGACACGTGGGATAGCTTCTAAATTACCTGTGGAAGGTATCCACGAAGTAATTATTCCATTCTACGCCGCGCTCATTCCGTACAACGTTACAGATTTCCCATCTGATGCGTTCATCGCCCTGCCTTGCTTAACTTTGTGCCTTTTTGTGCTAGCGTGACCAAGAATGGTTTCGCCGTCAAGGACGAGGAAACTCTTCAAGATGACGATCCCGTTACTCATTTCAAGGGTGCCACGTTGGTGCATAGAGCCTGAGTGAGCGTTGCGGTGCACGGTTCGATAGGATGTCACTCGTGTTTGCCAGTTTTTCTCGACAATTTCGAGTGGTATGTAGCGTTGAGAGGCACTCTCGAACAAAAGATACCTAAGCTGACGGGTACCTCAAGCGATTCGGGGCGACGTATGTCGATTATGCGACTCAGAAGCGGTATCCCGAGGGGTCCGCCAGATTTTTCGTACAGGTGAAGATCTACGTCGCATTCTCGATTTGCCTGCTAACTGCCTATAGTGGAAAACACTGATTCTTGGTCATCGGCCGGCTTGGGCGCGATAATCCGGGTTTCGTCGTATTACCGCTTATTTCTCGCACGCCTGTAATTTGAGTCTGCCACATATTTCAAAGGCTGGTGGTCTCAGTGGTCTGGTCACACGCTGTCACCAAGTTTGTTTGACGATGATCAACATCTGAAACAACCACCCATTTTTATACAGTCCACCTTGAAAACCTTCGCTTCAATCTAGCCCAACCAATTAGCTCGCCCGCGATGGCCAATTACCCCTACGCAACGATGCCATCCCATTCGGCAACCCGCTTCGACGTCGACCGCGACCAGTCCGAGTCCAACGACGACGATGTGGTAGGCAGGAAGAAGAAGACGACCAAGAGACGCAAAGTGAATCATGCCTGTCTCTATTGTCGTCGCAGCCATATGACGTGCGACGACGGTCGGCCATGCCAGCGCTGGTGCGTGCGATCCCGCATCGCCGGGTCTCTTGCACTCTGTCTGACCAATGCCTGCTGCAGCATCAAGCGTGAAATCGGCCATCTGTGCCACGACGAGCAGCGTCCGCCCAAGAACAATCGGGAGACGCCCGCGCCGCTGAGCGGCGGCGAGACCCCGAGGATCACACCACGTACGCGATCCAACGAGCGCGTCGACACTTCATGACTTAACCACACCGCAGAGCTCGTGTACGGAGGCGCTGCGCTTTCCCAGCCGCTGGGCTCGCCCTGGTCCATGAATGTGCCGCAAAACCCATTTCTATACCAGCCGGAAACGCTCGGCAACGAGTTTTCGGCCCTGACGTGTGTCTATGCGCTCGTTTCTTGCTGTTTGCTTGTTAACGACCCTCGTGCATTAGCGACGTTTTGGAGACGATCGACGACGGGTCGTTTTTTGCCTCGCCTCAGACCATAACGCACTCGCTCATGACGGCACCGTACCCCGACCTGGAAGTAGACGGCGTCGCAAATACATATGTCACGCAATCGACTAGTGCCAAGCCCATGCAGGTGATGACCACCGAATCACATGCTGCGCCACCCCAGGAACCTGCGTCCCCGCTGCTCCCGTCTGCCACCAAAACCGAAAAGTTCCTCCTCACTGCTGCGGACCAGGAGTCTGGGTCGAGAGACGAGCGGTTGAACCGCGTCATTCGGAGCAAGTATGAAGCCGGCTTGTTAAAGCCGTACGACTACGTCAAGGGCTACGCTCGCTTGTCGAGGTGGATGGATCGCAAGTAATTCGTTTTCATTAGTGGTTGTCGATGGGCGTCGTTCTCTGACGCACGTACCCTAGCGTGTCCCGACAGTCTAAACAACAAATCCTACGACCGTTGTCCGTCCTCCGACCCAAGTTCAGAGTGCGTTGTAGATTCTTGGATGTGGCTGATCGCCTCACCCAGCATCACACAGGCGGTTGCGCAGTCGCTTCGAGACATCGTTCGTGCTTTTATTTCATGTTCCACCGTTCCCCCTTCCGACCGCTTTTTTTTTTGTTCGACATAGGATTTAGTATTTATTGAAGAAGCGTTTGAACGTCTTTTGCTCGATTACGATCGCGTCTTCTCAGCCATGGGCGTGCCCGCATGCCTCTGGCGTCGAACAGGCGAAATATACAAGAGCAACCGCGAGTTCAGTGAGTTGGTCGGCATCGACGGATACATGATGCGCGACGTCCGTCTCTCCCCTCGCGTCCATATACGCCCCCACTGACGCTCGATGGGTATTAGGGCCGTCTGTGTATATACGAACTCATGGCCGAAGAGTCCGCCGTCAACTACTGGGAGGTACGTCGTTCTTTGGACAAGGCGTCGAGCCACGTTGGTTCATTTTCAGGCAGAAATACGGCCACGTCGCGTTTGACTCGACGCAGAAAGCCGTCCTGACATCTTGCGTATTATGGTATAAGCCGCGCATCCATACCTCGTCCGACCGCAAGAAGCCTGGAGGCGGAGGCGAGGACTGCGAGTCCAGTAGTGAGCAAGGGTTCATCAACTGCTGTTTCTCGTTTACCATCCGACGGGACAAGTGGGGGATCCCGAGCATGATTGTTGGTAATTTCATCAAATGCTGATGTCACCACGGACCGTCCAAGTGGTGCGCTCGCGTTGCGCCCGTTACATACTTATTTATCGGATCCGTTGGATAGGTCTCATTGTAACCAAGTACATCATCGCGCGTGCGATGCTCTCCTTATTATTATTCGGCCGAATCTTCTGGTGGAGGGGCTGGCTGGTCTTTTTCTTTGCGCGTGGCTGCACGACGTCGTCGACACGGAGGAGCATGCGTGCTGCCTGAAAACGAAAACGTTGGTTTACATTGTGGACGACTGGGAGTATGACCAACCTCGATCCCCCTCTTGAGTGGTCAAAACGTGTCAAAAGAAAAAAAAAAAAGATCGCCAAGCGACACCTAACCTTGACTGACGTTCGCGCTCTCATGCAAACCGTACGTCTTCATGTCAACGATCTTCCCCGTCTCGCCGTCCCCGCCCAAACGAGCACTCTCCATTCGCATGCTTCGCCCTCAGCTCCGTCAACACGCGGATCGCAGTTGCCGCAGCTGTTCTGGACGAGCGTTCAGGGAATGATCTGCATCGGGGTGACGACGGCTCTAAAACGGTCACCCTTGGACGCCAGTCACGCGCCTCGCTTAGGCGTGCAGTCTGACGCGGGGATGGCGAACTCGGCATGCCGTTTGATATCGACGGACCTGTGTCCGTTTTCTTCCGTTGGAAAGGTGCGGACGGCTTGAAGCGTGAGATGACACGTGAGATCGGGGGGCCGGGCGACGAACTTGGTTCCGATCGCCGTGTGGACGAGAGAGTGCAAAGACGCGTCGATCAGGATAGATGATTCTTTGAGCGCCTTGTTGTACATAGAGATGACGACAACCGGGCGAATGGCGCGCTCCAGCTGCGCGAGTGACTACTATGGGAGTAGTTTGCCAGTTACAGAAACACGAGCGAGATGGTGGTAGCAAACGCGCGACGCGAAGACCTTGCCGAGAATGACGACGCTCGTCGTGCCATCGCCACATTCCTCGTCCTGCGTTCGACTGAGCTCGATCATATCCTTTGCCGCAGGATGCGCCACATCGATCTTGCGCAAGACCACGTTGCCATCATTCGTGAATCGTCAGCCTTGAGAGGGCATAGTCAGCGCACCCGAAACGAGCGTGATGGAACGAGAAACGTACAAAATACAGCCCATCATGCATTGGATCCAGAATCATCTTGAGCATCGCTTTTGGGCCCGACACGTACGGATGACATTGGCGATGGTCTAGGTGAAACGGTAAGCAAAAATGGAATCCAGCTCTTGGCTGCTGTGATGTTCGAAATCTGGGCTTTTCTGCGCGGTAGCTGGTGAGCGCTGATCAATACAAAAAAAGGTAGAAATAATAACTAAAAGACTGGTCGTGACCCGTGTTCAAGGTAACTCGTGACAAGTCGTCACGCGCGTGTGACTAACTTCTTTCCGCATCCCAAATTTTTCATCTTAGGGGACCGCGAGACCAAGCAAGGAGACGGTGCTAATTTGAGGTCTGGAGATATGGAGGAGCAATCTCGACCAGATCCACCACATGCGGCTGCCATTTCCGTCGACGAGCTCGTCCAGAAGAATCTTGTTGCACTCCGAGGGGATCGGCGGGCAGTCTGCAACGCGTGAGTACTTGCACCGCAAACCTTATCACTCATCCGGCTGTCGGGAAACGCACAGCACCAATCCCACACCAGCCGGTGCGGCTGTGCGTGGACAAACTTGGGACCTGTGACTCGGTCAGTCCCTTAGCTTTGGTATAAATACAACCGTTCGCTGATGCGGACAACCCTCAACTCTCATCGTCGTCTTCCATGGGACCGCTGTTTGATCAGAAAGAATTTCTCAGGTGGTTGATCCATCGTGCCCCTCGTCAAGTGTTGGCCATCTTGTCGCTCTCGGTTATCCTGGGAAACGTAATCCGTGTTCGTGCACAGTATGTGCCCAAGGTGGTCCAACTTGATCCGGATGATGGAAAGGATGTGATGGGGGTGAGCTACATGCGTGTGTTGAAGAGGGTGATCAAATTAGAGGTAGGCTTGCGCTCACTATCTCAACGAGTATTCCTCTACAAACATGCTCACCGGATCGCAGGGTTGGAAAGGTCTGATAAGAGGAATTGGTCCGTATTTCCCAATGGGCCTGTCTCTGTTCCTCAGAATCAGAACTCACCTCGGAGTCGGACAGTCCCCTTGGCTCTTTCAGCTGTTTTCGCCCTTTTGTGGTGCCCTGTGCCACATGGGTGCACCATGCATCCCGTGCTCCGTTATTGCCTTTCGGTTATATTCCAGGTCCCCTTCACTATCTTATTCGTCCGGTCTGTCTTTCCCTTTGTTAAACACCTACGCCGTGCGAGTCTGATGGGCTGTTCGTGAGCAGGTCTATCATCGTTCCGGAGCTGTTACCCTTTGTAGGCATACAACGAGCGGTCCATGCACTTTTCTCCCCCGTCGAACGACGCAGACCATGGGTATTGTACCTCATTCCCGGGCTGTTCCCTGTGATAGCCCTCGAACAAGCAGTGGACGTGCTTCTGTTTCCATTGTTTGTCAAGCTGGCCAATCGTCACATTCCAAAAGGATGGTCCGCTTTCGGACTCTCCGTGCCCACCCTAGCGCAGATAGGTCTCGTGGTGTTGTACACAGCCATGCTTGGACCGCTTGGAGTGATCAAGGTACGGTTGGCGATCCAGCGTCACGAGCAACCCGTGTCACTGCAAGAAAGCCAGAGCGATGGTCCCGACGCAGACGTCAATCCAGAAAACGCGACGCCTTTGGACATCGCCGTGGCAAGGCCTCTCAGGTATGCAACGTCGTTCCTTGAATCGAGCTCGTCATGACGCATTCCGGGTAGGCTACGAATCGACTCTGAACAACCTGCTTACACGGGCTTTTGTGATTGCGTCCGTTCCATCATGGCCGAGGAGGGCTTTGAGACGCTGTATCGTGCAGCGTGGTTCACACTTTTGGTCGCGATGGACCCAAGGAAAGTTTTATCACATATACTGGACTGGAATCGAGTGTACTAGTGGTCGACCGTGTCAATATTTACCCACTCATGCGTTGTGGCCGGGTGGCCGGACTGGGGCCTCGGTGGGGGCGAAGCCCCTCTGGAGTGGCTGGCGTCCTGTAGCTAGTCGTGTCACAGTGTCGTAGCTAGTGACCACCTACCACCACCTTGCCTGGACCATTAGCAGGGGGGTTCCCCCTCTCTAGCGTTAGTTTCGATCGCTCTCAGGCGTGTAGCGTGAAAATGCTCGTTAGTTGGGAATACTAGCATTGCTACGCTGCTTCACGACCAATACTAAACATTCGCGCTTCTTGCAAGAATCTGATACAACTACTGAATCGGAACGTGCCACGCTTGTCGGTCGGTCGCCTTTCAACACGCCGTTCACCGTCTTGACTTCACAACCTCGCGCTAACAAACTCGATGTGGCTATCACGAGATGCGAGTCCTTGGGTTCGTGCAGGCCCAGTCTGAGAGAGAACTACAGCGGCGTATGGATGCTCTCTTTGGACGCAAAGCATCCATCGAGCGTCGGCCAGAAATGCGTATCGAACGTGTCGTCAAAGAGACCGTCGAGTTCAACAAGTGGGTCGTATTAGTGGAACCAAATCGAGCAAGCCGTGGTTGAGTTGATGTGCAGCAGACGTGTGGAGAGAGGGCTTCGATGAGCGAGTTATGTGAAGTAGCTCACATTCATAGTGAAGGGCATGTTTATCCTTGTTTGGAAAATGGCTCTCTGATGATCATCCGTAGTACTGGAAACATCAAGAGGCAGCGCGCCCTGTCAGATAACTGCAAATTGCCAAAGTGCCTTCCACATCTTTTTCGAGAAGACATTATCATCCTCGACCTGCATCGAGGCCTTCCAAAAGGCGACCGAGCAACATTGCAATTCGGTACCTCTATTGCATGCTGTCGCTTATTAATTTGCCCAGGAAATTTCGGGCTTCGTTGTATACATGCTGAAGAAAATAGAATATGATCATACATCTTCGCTGCTGGTTCATTTCCCGGTTCGCGGCTTCACATTCAGGTTGACAGTCAGTGGGAGCGTCTCTGCGGTGTGAATGCGGGAAGCACTTCAGAAACGGAAGGGAAAATTTTTAAATCTCTCAGCAGAGTTCGAATTCTTATCATCCGATCAATATCAAGGGTGTTAATTCTATAGACGAGCATCACTATCTCCGCTGATACAAGGATCCCTTTAGTTCACCTCCTACGTACACGAGTCATCCGCTCAGGGATCAACTGACGTCTACAGGAATTTCGAACCGGTACAACAATCAGATTGGGCCGCAGCATCAGCATCGAGAACAGTAATCGTACCTGGGATAAAATTGTCTTACCTAGCTTTGAATGGATATCTTTGGCCCCCATCAGAGAGCCATACCATTGGTAGACGCCTTGGTAAACTAGTACCTAGGTGTCTGAATTGGGTTCAATTTTATGTTCTGACTCACATAATATTTTTTTCACAACCTTTTCGAGTTAGACTATAAGGACGGACCACACGGTTGTCAGTGTTTCTATCCATGGCCCAAAAGATTTCCACGGCGAAATCGGGAGTGGTAACAGGGTCGCATGTTAGTCTGTCTGCACCACAGGAATTTAATTGATGCACGCACCTCACATTGCCTAGTACTTATGATCCAGCTCCGCATCGGTGTTTGAGAGCC
>JBBPLG010000134.1:0-43396 GCA_038089695.1 Xanthoconium separans | reverse complement strand
TCGATTTCTTCTTCTTTTTCTTCTTGTCGTCTGGTTCGTCGTTGCGTGGCCGTTTCTTGTTGCAAGTTTTGTGAGCCTTTGACTGGATAAAAGGGTTGTTGGCTTCACCGACGGCGAGCTGAAGTGCGCGCTGTATGTCAGATGTCAGGCTGGCCATGCAGACGATATTTAGGGTGGGCCAACGAAGA
Organism: Xanthoconium separans; assembly: GCA_038089695.1. Lineage (NCBI taxonomy): Eukaryota > Fungi > Basidiomycota > Agaricomycetes > Boletales > Boletaceae > Xanthoconium > Xanthoconium separans. The sequence continues at coordinate 43,208 of JBBPLG010000134.1, read as the reverse complement.
GGATGAGGGCAAGCTCAGAAAACAAGTCGTTTCTTTCCCGAACAATTTCTAAAAAAGGACAACCCGGGTCACACCTCCGGTCACGCTTCCTCCTCGTCAAAGTACCCTTCTTCTTCCTCTCCGATGTCGTACTGCTCGCTCCAGTCCGCCAGCTCATACTCTGCGTCCTGCAGACTCACCCGTAAAAAAAAAAAAAAATTACGCAGTCTACGCCTAACACTTACCTCCAGCATACCGTAGATGAACAACTCCCTGATCCGTCTCTCGAACAGTGCTCGCTCTTCTTCCGGTGATTCCTCTACATCCAGGTCGCTTTCGCTATCCTCCTCCTCTGGTACAAATTCTTCGGTTGCTCGTTGGCTCCTTACTTGACGTATTCTTTCCGCTTCTCTCTCCTCTTCGTAGTCGCCTAGCAGTGTTCCAAGCTTACCCACTTGTTGTGCATCGCCCCCCATGAACCCCTTTTCTGCCCACTCTCTTTCTTCTTGGGCTGCTTCTTGTCCGCACTGTCCCCTGCCAGACCAGAGGTGTGGCCACCGACTTTCTGCTTGTGCAAATGCCAAATGCTTCGGCTCCGTTTTCGTGTACGCGAGTCTCCGGTTCCTAATCTCTGCTATCACGCTCCGCTGCTTCGGTGTCGTAATGGACGAAAACCCGACAATCAGATGGGGTGGTAGCACATGTAGATGTTTCCGCAGAAATTCGATGGGCGATGCACTTGGCCGTGGCTCGTAATCGGCTGGAAGGCCAATGTAGGACAGAATCGCAGATTCAAAGTTTCCTTGCATGATGGGACCCACGCTAGGTGAACGTAACAAATACAAACAAGCCTTCCAGGATTCTCTTACCCATGGCTTCAGTCATTTCATGTCGGTGGGACTGGTGTCGATCCTCCTTTGCCAGCATCGATGCCCTCGATACCCACGTCAAACATGATCATATCTGGCCAATGCAACCTATGCGGAAAGCAGAAATTGCATTGATGAGAAGAATGGACCGCCAGAGCCTCCACAGCTCACCAAATACAGATCCTAGTACCATCCCAGAAGGTATATCCTCCCAATCCGTCCGATCACAGCTCTAGACTGGTATGTTATGGCTTCAGGACCGTCGCCGAGTGAGACTTTGTCGTTGGTTCCGCCGTCGATATCGACACCCAAAACACAGTTCGATGCATTCGCACGACTGTCCTGCCCTTCGCAAACCCACTCTCCGCAAAGGACTTCACCGGCCCTTGAGGATTTGCTGAAGCAGGGCGGGCATGCAGGACTCTCCGCTGCTATCGAGATGTTCGAGCGAGCCCATGGTCACAAAGCAAAGCATCACCGGTCTCGTTTACCTTCCAACCAACGCTCCCCTATCCATCGTCCCCTTTCAGACTCTTCTGGCTCCTCGCAAGATGTAGTCGAACAGCAGCTCACCCAAGAAGATGATGCAGCCTTTCAGCCTCCGCCCCCACTTCTGTCTGAGCCACAGGTTGAGAATGAACTCGCCGACGCTGATCTCAAATGGCCAACAGAACTTGAATTACAAGCGCTCGCAATCCGTAATTCGGGGCAGCCTGTGTCCACGCAAAGTGATCGTCCTGCTAGTACCCCTGATTCAGCCAGAGGCAGAAATTTCCGTTGCGGATCCTTGAACGTACCTCTCGGCGTGAATAGCCAAAGTGCTAGCCCTTCTCGTGCTTCGCGGGAATCAAACAGCGGTACCCAACCGATTGTCTTGCAGACGCAAGCGCCTTACTCGAGTCAGTCTGTGGATTGAAGCTAGGCTCGGTGATGGGTTATATAAGTAGTGGATGAAATGTCGGATGATCGTAGCTATAGTTACAGAACATGCAATGTGCTCTGACAGCCATTCACAATGAGCGCCACGACGCCGGAGAAACAGCCCGACGAACAGAAGGAACCAAGCGATGTACTCCTCATCGTCTTCATTCATGGGTGCGACTCTCATGACAACTAGACAGAATGACACACCCAACCCACTCGAATTTCCAGGTTCAAAGGAACGGAATCAACTTTTGAGAACTTTCCCTCGAGACTTCAGCATGTCTTGTCAAACAGCGAGGGCAATCTTCCTGTCGAGTGCGTCGTCTTTCCCGCCTATGAGGTCAATAATATCTATTACGCCGTCGAGAGGGTTACTGACGCTGTAACCCACAGACGAAAGGGGAACTGGTTGGTATTTCCACCCCACCCTGGCCACCGTGACATCATGCATAGTACCATCCTTCTCTCTAGAACGCAGCCGTCGTGCGGTTCGCAGATTGGCTCACGACGCTGACCGTCCAGAAAGAGGTCGCCCATGGCGGTGGTGCTGGAAAAGTGAAGATCGTCTTGTGTGGACACAGGTGAGCCAGCTTTGGCCACGGTTCATCCTCGTCTCTGATTGATGCGCCCTTAGCATGGGCGGCCTACTCGCCTCGGATACCTTGTTAGAGTTCGTCAAAACGAGGCCAGACCAGAATGCGCCATTATGGCCCAGGATCATCGCCTGCATCTCGTTCGACACTCCAGTCAGTCGCTTTCCATTTCCTTATAGTCGATCATGGATGAACCGTTCGTTTCTAGTATCTCGGAATACACCCATTTGTGTTCAAGAACAGTGCTACTCGTGCCGTAGAGTATGCGAATGCAGCTCGGGGTATCGTCACCGACGTGTATTCCTTCTTCAAAGGAACCGAGCGCACAACTGCCTCATCACCCCCTAACCCTGCCTTGCGTCAGATCACGGCAGGGCCTTCGGAGACATCGCCAGCTTCAACATGGAGTGGTTGGGCTCCAGCAGCATACACCATTGGAGGTGCCATCCTCGCGGGTGCGACTGCAGGGGCTGCATATATGCGACGGGACGATATCACGACTGGATATGCGTGGGCCACCGATCACATGAAGTTTATCGGCACTCTATGGGATGAGAAAGCCTTGGGTGAGCGACTAGACAAACTTGTCGCTGCTCACACAGATCATGGGATAATTTTCAAGACGTAAGCAACGCTTCGAGCATGGTACTGCTGGCTTATCCGATTCAAGGTTCTATGTCTTTTTACCGGCATCTCCGCCTATCCATCCAGACCCAAGAACGTTTGTGGTATTACCACCCCGCTCATCACCTGTTTTTTCTCATTATGCACCGTCACCAAATTGCGTCGTTCAAGACGAGGTTCAAGCACACATGGGAATGTTCAAAGCAGGGAACAATGATGGGTATTACAGACTAGGACTGGAAACGGCTCAAATTATTCGCCAAGCACTTGGAAGGAGTGAGACGCAAACTCGGGAACACAAAGAACAGACTCCCAAAGCTGACCCTGCAGAGTAGTGAAGTACACTTATATTACTGCAGGTACGCTGTCATTATTTGAATGACAATCGCATCGCGTACGCGTCTTCACCATCCGCATCTCGAGACGTCTCAGTTTCCACACGATAAGGTAGAGAGTACATGGACGCACAGTATTTTTCTTCAATACTTTTTACACTGAAGCCCAACGTGTCGCGGTAAAGGCTCAGTGCTGCACGGTTCGATTTTCGGACGTGAAGGGACACGTAAGCGGCGTTGTAATTAGTTGCCATGGCCTCTTCTACAGATACGAACATCAAATCCCATAACCAACCCTACACAGTGGAAATGGACTTGCGAGACTGCAACATCAGCTTTTTGGCTAAACCGAGTCGTCGGTACGACCGCAGGACAGATATCGAGGTGACGTGACCGTGAGGAGGTTCGGAAGGTGGTGAGCCGTCCTGGGGTTCTTCCGTTTCTTCCCTGCAGGAGGAGGTGAGGAGCGTGGATACATGTATCATGATGGACCGCGCACGCACATCTTTGCCAAGATGTATCCGACTACCCGTCCTTTGTGATCTTCTGCAACGTACGATAGTGATGGCCAAGTCATGGCATGATACAGGTCTACAGGGATGAAGACGCAAATGTATGCAGGGCGGCGACGATATTGACGCACAGTACTTCATCGTGTAGTTTTCAGGCAGGTTGTGCAGATTGCATGCTTGCATTCCCTGAAGATCTTCTATCTAGCAAACCCGTCAGTATCGCAAACAAGTAGAATTTTTCGATGCATACTCTCGCTGCACGAATATTCATGGTCCACACAAAGAGGCTGATAGTACGTAGTTGCGATAAAGACAATGGTTACACTACACCGAAAAAGGATATACCGGTTGATGGGGGGTGAACTACATTGGTGGATGAGTACAACCAGTCGTAACAACAGCGACTAACACAAGGAAAGAAAATACTTGATAGTCCCAATGCTTTGTAGTAAGGACGAGCGGGGGACCAGAACAATACTTGGGCAAACCCTTAATGCAATACAAATATAGTTTCGACATCCACGCTACCTATGACCTGGACCATTGACCTGCATGCCCATTGCTGTTCCCGTCGGGGACTGTGCCATTCGATGTCGACCCACGTCCAAACAAGACAGTCGCATAATGCTCCGCGGCGTTGATCGTATTTCGCAGGCTTCTCTTTACACATCTTGCCCTTGCTTCTGGCTCGCGAGGATCTGCACTAGGCGCCATAGCAGGTGGTGCATCGTGGTATTCCTCCGAAGAACCGGGCTGCATTGCCGCTGGCGACGGAGGTTCGCGGTGGGGCCACGGAAGAGAGGGCTCCGTTGAAGTGGGAGGATCTGACATTGTCGTGCCTTCCTCCTGATAAATATCCAAGGAAATCCCTGCCGAGTGCATGACTTGAGTGATGCCTTGTGATGCAGGGGCAACGGTGCCGTGAAGCGAAGCGGCGGATGGGAAAGCATGTCTCAGCAGAGGATTCATGTGTGCATGCCCAGCAGTACCCCTGCCATGCCCAATCTCGGCGTAAACATAGTCGGGTGTCATCGCTTCAGTGTTTCTTGATGAAGCGGAAAAGTCGTGATATGTCCGGAAAAAGGCCGCGCCGTTTGACTGCGTCGTTCCAGTACTGCGGTTGGAACCAATGTCGCTGGGCGTTGGAGATGTGGAGACTTCAATCACTGGCTGATGTCCAAATCCTCGTGACCGTCGTTGCGTTCCGTTAGAAGAACCTACGACGGGCTGCATGACGACATCCTGAGCTACAGACTGGGATGAAGCTGGCAAGGCGGCAGTGGCGCCACCGAACGGAGCCAACACTTGGCTAGGTCGCAGCGTTAGATTGCGTTGTATGGGTACCTCGAGTGCATGCGACGCAGAGCCAACAATCGGCTGCGTTGGTTGGATTGGGAGAGAATCCGCAGTACGGTAGCGGAATAGTTCATCGTGCATAAAATCTTCGTCAACGTCGATATCGCCTTCGTTACCTATCTCCATTTCGACGTCCTGAGGGACCTCGTTGAAGCCCTCATCGAAATCATCGTCGTACTCCGTTTCTTCATCGTCCCCATTCATATCTTCTGTGATGGTATTGAACAGATCCGTTAAAAACGATCTGAGCTTTGCGACGCCATTTCCAGAGTACACACAAAAGGCCAGACGCTGGCTCATATTGAATTCCTATAACCGATGTGAGGAACAACGAAGCGGGGTGGCGCTGCAAACATACCTGTGGAGGTTGTCTACAGAATTGCTGCAGTTCCGGTTTACGAAAAGAGGGTATCCCGGTCAAGCTTAGATGCGTAAGTTTATGGAGTTTTTGAAGGAGGAAGTGGATTGCCATGACGGAAATTTGGTCGCAATAAGAGAGATGGATGCGCTCCAGAGTGCTATGACGTTCCGCAAGAGCGAATATCGCTTCGTCTGTCAAGTTACTGACGCGCACAAGACCGATGCGGCGAAGCTTGGGTAAACTGGCCAACTCGAACACAGACATGTCTGTAAGAAGGGTACAATCTAAGAGAGAGATGAGTGCTGGAGAGATCAAAGGGGGGTGCGACGTACTTGCAAAGTCTACATATCGCAGCCGAGTGCAACACCTTGCGAGGGATTTGATGGATCTATCAGTGATGTTTGCGGCGTGACCAAGGTGGAGGTAGTGAAGATGTTTTCCAAGAAGACAGACGTTCTCGACTGTGCGATCGGTGAGCTGTGTACACTTGGACAGGACAAGGTTTCTGATCTTTGGAGCGTGTGCAATGATGCCGTCAACGGCATCGTCGGTGATGAGTGAGCAGGAGGTAAGGTCGAGCATACGAAGGTGATCCAAAGGTCTAGAGAGGACGAGAGGGGGGAGTTCCTCGGACGGCCTGGGAGGAGGGAAGGGATTGTTGGTGCGAAGGATGTTGTCATTCCGGAGAGGCGCAGGGAAAGCTGCGTCTGTGAGTTCAGTACATTGGGAGAGTCTCATCTCCCGCATATGCGATGAATAGGACCAAAGGTCACGGACAGAGGTGTCCGTGATGCGCTTGCAGTTGTTGAGATCGATCTCGAGGAGGAGGGGACAAGCCTTTGCGAGAGCGGAAACGGGGGCGTCAGTGACATGCTCGAGGCCACTGAGTTTTACGCGACGGAGGAGAGGACAGTTTTCAGCAAGAGCGAGGACGCCGACGTCTGTGACGTTCTTGCAGCCGCTGAGGTTTATTCCCTGGAGACGCTTTGAAGCGGCAGCGAGACCGGCGATGACGGTGTCAGAGGTTTTAGTGACGCCGGTGAGGTCGATTGCGACCAGATTTGGTAAGCAAGGAAGGACGCGCGAGAGAGCGTCATCAGATATGGCATGGCAGTTGACAAGGGTGAGACGTTCTAGGCGATCGCACTGGGCGAGACGGGAGAAGAGGGCGTCGGTGAGGTCGGCGCCGAGGAAGAGAAAGTTGAGACGACGGATAAAGCGTGCGTATGTGAAAGTCTGATCTGCACGGGTGAGGACCCGCATCATCTTTACGAGGGTGGAGAGACGGGTAAAGGTCGGTCTGTGCCAGAGAAGCTCGACGGCGCACTCGCACCAGGAGCGAGATACGAGTAGAGCGTGATACAGATCACGCTGAGAGTGTAGATGTTTGAGGATATGAATGAGGACTTCTGGTGGGAGATGTGACATGGGGGAATGGGAGGAGGGAGGCGCGGCAGGATCGGGATGGTGTATGTGGGAGGCCCATTGTGCGGGGAATACGACGGCAGAGAGAGAGCGGGAGAACAAAGCTGACTTGGCGGGATCGTCATCGTCGTTGTCTGAGAGGGATGTCGTCGACTGCGCTGGGGACGAGTGTCGGTAAACGAGCCTCATGACGGTCGGTAAGTGACTGACTAAGTAAATTGGGGGGGGGGAAAAAGGAAAGCCCACCCTTAGTCGTGAGAATATCTTGCTAGATATGGCTCTCCCTCTCCCCCCACCTGGGCCCGATCATTATACCGCCCGCCGTGCACGCTGGCTAACAGCACCCACCGACAGCTCCGCCCCGCCCAAACAAACACCACAGTCACTTCTCCGTCTGCAGCGTCTCCTCGCCCACCCTGACCCCCACTCCGACCACGTCTGGAACAACGGCGTTGACAGGGTCTGGAACGGCCTCATCAAAGGCAACAGGCTCAAGCATCGTCTTCCCATGACCCTCGTCGTGCGTACCACATCCCCCGCACCATACCCCTCACACGTAATCCATGCAATACAGATAAAGGTCATTCACGCCGCCTGGCGCAGAGATCCAGACACATGGCCCGAGGGCGCTCTCGCCCCGGACTCGGACTCGTCGCGGCCACCCTAGCTTCTCTATTCCCCCTTGTTGTATGTACACCAGTAGGTTTCGCACCGTGTATCACTGATATTAAATATTATCGCTACACATTTCATGTTCACGTTCGCGATGGAGGTGATACCTAGTTCAACGAGTCAGCTTCGTCCCTTTCGCCGTTTATCCCAGCCTACCAAGATAACACCGTCCCCTCGGACGAAAAGCATGTCCATCTTTCTCTTTGCAACCTTGTCCGCCATTAGCACAACCCGCATCGTCCACCATCCCCACCCACCTTGACTGTGCCCTGTCCTTCAAAACTTCCCTCGACGGCATCCACGATCATGATGGTCTCTTCCACATCACTCAGAATCAGGTTCATGTGTCCGTCGTACGCCTGTCCTCGACGATCAGGCCCAGACACGCGCAGAAAGAAAAGAGTGACACACACATGTAGAATTCCTGTCAGCTCGCGATCCCCCCGTAGCTTTACAAACACCCGCTCGCTGAGCGACAGCCGTATGAGATCAAATGGCTCTTGTATACCAGTAGATGAGGGATCCATCCAACTATGCGCATGATTAGTCAGCACCTCGTCTCATTTGCGTCTAGGCACCGACAAACTCTGTCCCCGACCCTCATCACCCCGCGATGCCAGCAAGTCACTCTCCTTCGTTGTCCGAGTTGGTCGTACTGACGCTCCTGTATAGAAACACTACTGCGACTATTGCGACGTATTCCTTACTCACGACTCGGCCTCTGGTATGTCTCTCGTGTTTAACGACGGCGCTCACTGCACTACTGACTCCATCCTAGTCCGCAAGGCTCATAACAGTGGTCGCAACCATCTCGCCAACGTCCGAGACTATTATGCATGTTAGTTTGTACGTCAGCTTCCAAAGAGTTATCGCTGACTGTTTGTTCCAGCACTCGGTCACGACAAGGCGCAAAACATCATCGACCAGATTACAGCGGCTTACGAGAGCGGAGGTGGACCACCTCCAGGAGGCTTCGGTTTTGGTCCTCAGCACCTTGTAGGACCCCCTCCCTTTGGCCCACCACCTGTTGGCTTTGCTGGTGCTCCTCCTGGCTTCCGTGTGTTTTGTTTCATAGCTTTTGACCTTCACTGACATGCTCACCCATAGCCCGTCCGCCATTCCCTCCCGGAGGCATCCCTCCCACTGGTGCCATGGCCCCACCTCCTGGCGGTCCTCCTCCGTTCCCTCCAAACTCCATGCCTCCCCCAGGTTCCTTCCCCGGTGGTATGTTCCCCAACCTTCACCAGTTCGTTGCGCATTGACCATCACCCAGCTGCACCTCCATTTCCTCCAAATGGTCTTCCCGGTTCTGCTCCTCCTTTCACGCCTGGTGGCAACTTTGCACTCCCACCTGGGGGTGTGCCCGCACAGTCTGGGTCACCTGGTGCAAACAGTGTGACTCCGAGTAATCCTGGCCCTGGCGGCATGCATCCCGATAGAATGCGGATGATGAGTGGTGGAAGATAGCCTACGTCCCGATACACCGACAGGCATAAGATGTGCCATGTATTTCAAAAATACATCGAATGAGGATCACCCATTTTGTCAGACTGAAATTTTATACGCCCGTATGTACATTGTAGAATACCAGGCTCACAGCCTGTCTGCAGCCCTCGGGTTCCCATAGTGAAGGCGATCTGCAGCAAATGCTCTGCTCATTGCAATGCATGCTTTACTCGACACTTCAACACAAAATGGCTCAAGCCGACCATCCTCAATCATCCGAGTGAGGTCATTCTCCGAGTGCTTCCCATGGCACCGTTTGCCTAGCCGGGCGATAAAGATCTTTTTCCCCTGAAGAGCATCACAACCGATGTCTGGGGAACGCTGTAACACAAGCCATACCTTGTCACTGGTTGATTGCCAGATTGGCATTGGAGGTATGAGCGTCCATACGTGGGCGCCAATGTAATACCATAAACTTTGGCCTGTCTTGTCCTAAAGGTGAAGTCAGGACCACTACAGAGTCAACAGGCAAATGCACCTTTTTGGAGGGGAGGGTAAATGTATGAAAGATGCTGTTCCCAAAATTGCTTGTTCGAATGTACGTAGCTGTATTCTTGTTGTCCCCGGGTGTTCCCCAGTCGAATAAAACTGACGTCGATGGGCCATCCATGGCAACTGGCTCATAAATGAAGGCCATGTCACCAATGATCTGGATGCGGAGGCAAAGATCATCCATTTGGGCAAGGCTGAGTGTCGTCAGTTCAAACAACCTGTTGCCTTCCCGGTTCGACTCACCTGTCTAGTGAGCACAACTGGAAAGAAGCAGTTTCAGCGTCCAATGTATGGTCTCGACTCGGAACGAGTACGCACCGTATCCTCATCGAGGTTCAAGCTTTTCCCGAGGACCGTCCAAGGAACTGGACAGACAACTTCTGCACTCTTGGGTGTGCGCGTCGTCGACATGCGCCAGCCCTCATCCAGGCTTGAAGTTATCCTTGGCATATCAGATAGTCGGTGGGCTCGCGCTGGAGACGAAGTATGACCTTCCCCAGCAGGGACATATCCCGGTCGTGGCGAGTGAGCATTTGACATCGCATCGTCTGGCTGAGTAAACATCAGAAAGCAGTGCCAATCGCGCTCTGTATGTGCCACTATACCCCCAGTTCCTCCAGTAACGCCGCCATGGTCCGCCGAACCAGTTTTAACTTTCGCTCAGCATTGCTCGGCCTGCTGTGCTGTTCCACGGCCGGTGTTGCCTCGAGCTGTACGACGCGAGCTTTCCACATCGCGGTTTCATTGGTGGACTCGTTGATGACATCACTAAAGTCTTCGCTGATGCAGGCAAGCCTTGCAGCTATATGGGACAACTACTACCAAATGAACCCAAGAACGAACAAATCGGAACGGAACAAGGCGCACTTCCTGGAGGCTGGCTCGCACCCTGGATTGGGGAGAGCGCGGTTCAGCGATTTGCGTCATACTGCTTGACATGGCTCTGAGATGTAGCAAATAATTCGATAGCTGTTGGAACCGGACGACCACAAGGCAGCGATAGCGACCGCGAGGGGGTTAACGTTCATCACGGTTCCCGTTTATTTGTCTTTTACAAGTTCTTTTAGTTTAGTTCGTATGTAAATGCGAGCGTAAAATTAGCTCACCTCGTTCCTGCGACTGCCCCGTCGAGCGAGCTTCTCAATCACATCAGCACGCCACTGTCTCCCCTTATCGATGAACTTGGGAAAACAAGCAATGGCAGAACTGTCCAGAAGGACCCTCTCGACGAAAGCACCCATCGTTGACATTCACACTCACGTCTACCTGCCACGTTACGCTGCAGAGCTTCGTGCTCGTTCTTCGGCCCCTCGCATCTACCGTCGGATAAGCGCAGACGGCCAACCGGAAGAGCGGCTGTTGATCCTAGACGGTGAGCCTGGAGTTGGCCGCCCTGTGGGACCTCAGGTGCGTTGTCATGATCCGATTGTGTACCATATTGAACTCGGTTCTATCAAAGTACTGGGAACGGGACCAAAAACTGCTGTTTATGAAACGACACGACATTGATGTTTCCTTTGTCAGGTGCTTGATAGTTATATCCTATCCGTATCATCGTACTCCTAACATCCCTTTCTGGGCAGTTCAGCCAACCCGTGGCTTGATTTCTTGCCCCCAGAACGCGCACATGTTCTTGCACAAGAATTGAACGACGACCTGGAGGAATACTGCTCCACGTCACCCGAGGCGGAAGGCTTTCCGGGGCTCAAGTCGATATACGGTTTTGGACTGCTCCCCCTTGTCCCCGGCGTTTCCGTAGCATTGGTGCTTGATGTCATCAAGCAGATAAGCAATTTGTCTCACATATCGGGAATCATCATGGGCACGAAGGGTGCGGGCAATGGCCTGGACGATGAGACACTAGAACCCGTGTGGGAAGCCCTCCAGCAAGCGAATCTCGTTGTCTTTATTCATCCCCATTACGGTGTCGATTCCAAGTCTTTTGGGAGTAAGGAAAACGGTCATGTGCTTCCATTGGCTTTGGGATTTCCGTTTGAAACCACAATCGTAAGCTGCATCGCTTCATCTGGAATCCCCCTCTTAGAAAAAAGTATCCCAGGCTATCACTCGGCTTATTTTGGCTGGCGTCTTGGACCGCTACCCGAACCTTCGACTTCTCTTAGCCCATTCCGGCGGCGCCCTCCCCCAATTATCCTCTCGCCTTGCTTCGTGTATTGCACATGATCCCATAGTCGCAAAACGGTTGAGGCATGATGCAAGGCACTACCTCGGCAAACTTTATTTTGATGCAGTTGCGTATGGTGCCGAGGAGCTGGGTTTTGTGAGTGACGTCATCGGACGAGCAGAAGTGTACAGTTCCGCAGGTGGAGAGTACAACGCGGATGTTGGAAGCACTAGGATGTTATTTGGGACTGACCATCCATTCTTCCCACCTCTTGAAGCCAGCCAGAAATGGCAAAGTGTTGAAGACAACCTAAAGGCCATACGGAGTGTACGCACTTGGGAAGATTCTGCGCGCGCCAACGTTCTCGGCCTAAATGCACTGAGATTGTTCAACCTGAAGCATTGACGTATAACCATATCTATACCATACACTTTGGTACCTGTATCTTCAAACTGAAATCTATGTGCTTCACCGACTGATGAACAGCGCTCGTGCTGATAATATCGATCTCTGGAGAATAAATTGAGCTGAATTAATATACGAGCGTCTAACCCACGCACCGTTGATGGCACGCTCCTTCAGGTTACTTTCCGTGATGTTGCCGCTCGATTCAAACAAAAATTTGCGTTTGCCCGCCCATACCTCTTTCAGCTTACGTGCGGCGCACACGAGTTCTTCCCCTTGCATGTTGTCCAGCATGATTATGTCGGCGCCAGCTTCAATGGCTTCATTGGCCTGTGCTTCTGAACCAACTTCCACCTCGAGGAGAACGCTGAATCCTCCAACGGAACGGGCCTGTTGAATTGCTGCTGTGATGGAGCCTAACAACTCCTTAAACCCACTTTGACAAGACCGAACAAAAATCTAAACTTGCCAGCTGACCAGATATGATTGTCTTTAAGCATGATCATACTAGACAAGTCATGGCGATGTGGGTCGATTCCACCAACGATCATACCATATTTCTCCACCAGTCGGAAACCTTAAGAGACCATGTGAGTGCAGTGAATTACAAGGTCATGAGCGAGGTTACCCGGTGTCGTCTTTCGGGTACCAGCAATGATACCTTTGTACCCGTATTCCCTGGCGAGATCCTTTATCCGTTTCGATCTGTCGATGACAACTTGAATAACCAGGGATGCTCTCGATGTGAGGAGGGGAAACACTCACTTGGTCGCGATCCCGCTACATCTTGCGAGGAGGTTGAGTGCAACCCTCTCGCCCAGTAAAATATGGCGAACTTTGCCTCTCACAGTTGCGACATGCTTGACAGGCTCGAATGACTCGCCTTCTTGCACATGCCACTCTACCCTGTGAGGAAGTAACGGTTATCATCCGACGAGAGGTAGACAACTCTGACGTACTGGCACTCAAGTTGACGGAAAACTTCGGTGAAGAACGGAACACCAGCGAGCACAGCCGTTTGATTTCCCTTTCCCAGGAGAAATGCTTCCCGTTCAACCTCACCGACCACATAACCCGCATAGTCAAAAGATGGGGTGTCCTCAGCGAGCCAGGTATCTACATGCGACCTCCAGCTTGGTGGTAACAAGTGCCCAAAGTGGTGTTGCATGTCGGCCGATTTCAGGGGCACACAAAATCGCGGAAAGCAAGACAAAAAATCCCTAAATCTGCCCTAGACGTCCGAAAGTACCCGACCCAAGGAGTACACTAATACCGACAACAACACATGATGAACAAGCCTAACGTTCATACAGATCATCCGCATCAGAAAAGGGTGGTAATAAAGACTATAAACGCAGCAATGGTGGTAATCAAGCCAGCGTGAGCTTCTGCGCCGAAAGACGCAGCATTGGTCCCGGTAGGCGAAGTGCTGGTCTGTGAGCTGGAGACGCTGGAAGCGGATGAGGTGGACGAAGAAGTGGCCGTTCTACATAAGAACCTGGAGTGAGGTAAAGAATCTGGAGATATGGCTCAAATGCTCACGGAGAAGTTGTGGTAGACCCGTTAACCGCCGTGATGTTAAATTGGTTAGACTGGGCAAGTAGACTGTTGAGGTTATTGGCATCTTGAGCAAGATTGACACGAAAACCAGAACCCGATGGCCAGCCTCCGGGAGGTGTGCTGCATCTGACGCTGCCCAGCGTCCCGTCGATGTTGGTGTCCAGAACCTCGTCATAGCCAATGTTCTATGTACAGAACGGATGAGCGAGCAGAACAGGAAGACATACCAGGACAAACCTGGTTCGTCAGGACTACCGTGAAGTCGACGGGGTCGGTGGCGACACGCTGCCACATGAGGTAGTTAGGACCGGTGTTATTCCAACCTTGGGTATCACCAGGATAAGTGACCTGGTAAGCAAAGACGGAGGAGGCGGCCAAGAGGACGGTAGCGAGGAGACGCATGGCAGGAGATGGTGGTAGAGAGAAGAGAAGGGTCGCGACTCGCTGGGCGTACTATGGTACTGCATTACCGCATTCTTCCTCAGGAGCAAGGCGACTTACCTCCGTTTTCCCACGTGACCTGCAAGGCAACATCGCTTCATTGATCAAATCGATAGCTAATAATATGCACACACTTACGGCCGGGACATACAAGTCATTACATGACCATCCCAGCCAACGTCGTCTCTGCATCAGCCCAAAGGTCCCTTTGACCCCAGTGCCCTGCAATCGCAGCAAAGATCATCCAACACGACGCTTCCGTCATGTTCGTGGTCATATCTTCTGTGGAGGTCTCTCCCAACAACGCGTTGTCCTTTGTGTGCCGGCCTTTATACTTTTGGATGAGCCCGAGACACGCACGCGCGAGATTGCGTAACAGGTTCATCTCGTCCCCTGACAACTGGTCCTCTACTTTGGTGAGAAGCGCGAAAACCCACCGTCCATGGACGAGTGAGATCACTCCCTTTGGATCCGTCGGATTTTGCAGGTGAACATTTATCCAGTGTGTGAAATACATCAGCAGGTGAATTGACATTCGCTATGTCGGCGGATTAGAAATGGAACGTTACTGAGAAGCAGGACACCATACATGATCAATTTCACGTAGATGATTCGGCGTAACCTCTGGCGGGAAAAGCTGCTTGGTGCGCATTTCTCCAACTCCTTCGGACGATATCCCAGGGTCAACTCCGGATGGTGCAAGATTCGTCGATTCCGCCGTTTGAATAACGTCGAGTGAGTTCAGCTGTCCTGGTACATTCCGTGGCAAGGTATCAAGGCCGCCGATCCACAAATGACAAGGCTCATTGCCTGACTGCACATCAAAGAGGCTCGTGCCATCCCGGAGATGCGCGGGGTCAGCGAATATCCCTGTGTGGCATGGCTTGTTGAGTTTCTTCCGCACGGATCCGTTTCTTGGACTCCATTCAGATTCGGGACAGCCAGCAAGAAAGTTCCACCATGCATCTCTATCTTTCTTCTCTGGAATTACCCTCCTTCCTGAACCCCGATGATCCACATCGACGTGGATTGTTGCCTGGGCCAGGTTCTGCGCCACATAAATAGACATGTCAAATCGACCTGGAGACACCATACCTTTCTCATGTTGCAAAAATGCATTTGGAACGCGATCTTCCACTCCTCGCGGGGAAGAACTTTAGAGGACAATGGAGTAGGTGTAGGCACGACATTAATCTGAGAAACTGCGTATGGGTTCCGCGCTCTGGTGACGCGAGGTAGCCGACGTGCATCTCGTCTACGAGCTTAGTGCATGCAAGTAAGATCCCCGAGTAAGGAGACACTACCTAACCAGGAACAAATATTGCATGCCGTCCTGCGGTTCTTGATCAAAGTCGTGTGGCAGGTTCGCAACAGGGAGCACTTGTTTCCCTGGGGTTATTTCGTCTGGTTCGGAGTCGCTTGAATCCTCCCTTTTCCGTTTGTTCACCATAGTTCTTGAAGGAAGAGGCAGCTCTTGCGTGAGAAAATACACTTTGCGTAGAGTGCGCCTAGAAATTCAATCTAGTGTTCATCTGACAAGACCGTTGACCGTCCCACTGTCATGGTCGCCGAAGATGACATCGACGTGGAGAGTCTGCAGGCTCAGATTGACATGTCCATGTCGTTTGCACATAATCTAGTCATGTCTTGGATCAAACCTCCTCATCTTTCACGACTTAGGTCCAGTGATGGTGCGAATACATCGCAAATACTTGAGGAGGAATTACGCCGGCCACCAAGGTAACTGTCCTTGTTTCTTGTGCCCTGGACTTCAAACAGAGTCTGCACAGGTTGGGTGTTGGCGCATCTATTTCTGCGGCATCACCACTGTCTCACGAGGCCTCCAAACTCAAGCGCAGGTTAGGGAGGAACAGAGTAAAACACGAAGGCCTTAAGGAACCACAATTGCAGGACTTCTCGAAATCTGATAACGAGGAGCATAAAGGAAGACCAACTAAGCGGAAAACGAGGGCAGACCCCTTTGGACATGAGGGCGGCAAGAAGAAACGGAAAGACGAGCCGACGGTCTATCCGTATTCTCCTAATGAGAATGCCTCTAAAAGTTTCGTTTCCCTTCTGAAGGATTCAACCTTGGTAGAGCTCGCAGAACACGGTCAGCAATCTATTTTCCCTTTTAATGCGGTGTGATGATTGAGACTCTACAGATTCCTCCGGGAAAGCAAAACAGGGGACAGGACTAGGCGATCAGCAACCCTCCGTGCCTGAAGTGCAGCAGTCAGCGACGCTGGTCTCCTCATCACGGTTGCCCATCCACACCCAGTGTTCCCAGAGTATAACTACCGTCCCTTCACTTATGAAACCGCCCCGGGAAACTTCCGGTAAGCTTGGAATATCGCCCTTGATGTCCACCCTATTTACCTCATTTTTGGACCCCACAAGCTCCGGTTCCGGGAAACCCAACAACCCCAGAATCCAGTCGAATGCAAAAGAATTTTGTGTCCATATCTGATAAAGCTTGGCCGCTTGCGATTCCATTGTTGAATCTGGACGGTCCACCAGGACTCACTGATAAATCGGGTGGTAACAGCGAATTCGACAAAACCAGGAAGAAGCGGAAAAAGCGTAAGAGGAAGAAGAAAAACCAAACGATCGCTGGTACGGCAGGCAACTGAACAAGGCTGTTTACACGTAAGGGGTCTTCTCATTCATTGATGCGCAAGTCCAACTGTCGATTTAGTGACTGTTTACGAGGAATATGTATGGTGGGTGCTACTACAATCCATTACGTGGTCAAATTCCGGTCGAGATATGGTAGTAGTTTAACGTTATTCTGTTGGCATAAATATATGTCCCAAGGATAATAAATATGCAACGCCAGTCGGCTTGGCCGATGCTGGCGGGTCATCGTTTCTTTGCAACTCGAACAACGTCGCTCCGACCGTTGCGGGAAGCTTTCCGTTGAGTACGACCACTAGATCTCTGGGTATTGTGATTCGATCGCCGGCTATTGGCAGGAGTAGCTCTTGGCGAGTGGGCTGGGGGAGTGGGATGCCGAGTATTTTTGCGACTCGGACGATTGGTAGAAGATTTTTGAGAAACGCGAGTCAGCCCCGTCTGCCGTCGGCGTCTCTTGCCAAGTGAGACTGGCCAAAAACGGAAGACCGACCTGGACCCTCCAGTCTTGGCCTGACGAGCAACCTTTCTCTGCTTCTTCCACTCTCGTACGGCTCTGGCTTCGCGCATTTCGCGCATACCCTCCTTTCGAAGGCGTTCGTTGCCACTGAACGTGGCACGCCACTTCACGAGCCAGCCGTGCACCGTTGATGCCTTTGGGCGACTGCGCGGTCGGCCGTCTGAGTGATAAAGCTTTTCGGAATCAGGAAATAATATGAGAGGATTGCAAAGTATCCACTTACTGAGGACTTCCATTCGATTTCAATCATCCTGGTCCCAACGTAGGGTAAAAAAGTCGATGAGTAGATGGGAAACTTGAATGTGGCGATTCAATTAGCTTGACATGCGATCGATGAGTCTGGTGCATATTTATGGTGTGGAACTCCTACTAGAATTTACGAGGGCCTGCCAGCTCATTTGCGGAGCATACCCTTTCCGCGTGCTGAATATTATCTCCGACGTCACGACGAATGCAATCAACAACGAGGCCTGGACTCTGGCGAGCCTCAGGTGGCCACGTTCTTGCGACTGCGCCCCCGCTATGCAGACACGGCACGCGGCTGCCGACTCGCGGGCACGTTCAACGTTCAAGGTACTAGTATCCCGACACCCTCGTTATGCTCCCATGCTAGTGGTGCCTCGTGGAAAACGTTATTCCGCAATGCGGCCAAGGCGTGTTCAGGGCATTGCCTATGGTTTAGCGAAGGGTCCCACCCGGAGAGCCGAGCGAATGGCATGGAAGCAACGCAGTTTTTTTGGAACAAGAGTTGGTTCAAGTAACTTGGAGGTTGCTATCCTATAGCTTGCTGTATCAGCAATTGCAGTACTTGCACGGCTGCATATCCCACGACAGGGCGGCCCGGCTGAGTGGCAATGCGGTGGAGACACCCCAAGGTACGCATTTTCACTTAGATATTGTCGATGTCATTGCATCGCATCTATGCAGCCCCCAGGGGGATGGACGTCAAGCTCACATGTGTGAGTTCCACCAGGTTAGGTGGTTTAGCTTCGGCCACGGCTACTTGGACATCCGGCGTCGCACGAGTATAGTTGCCAATTATGGTGATTCTGAACACAGAGGCACAGGATTAGCTTAGCAATCACCCGGATATACGGGACGCGCGGTACATGTTTCTCTTACAAGCTAACCTTTGGTTTCTGAAAAGTTACAGTGACCTTTCTCATGTCCACCGCGTCGGTGGCGGTGAGTGCGCCATTGGACCGATTTCCTTTCCGAGTGCTCCGTCTGGGACACCGCATTTTGACTCTCTCGCTCAGCGGGTGCTTCTGGCTGTGAAATGCGAGTTCTTCACACTGCCATTGAACATTACTGACTGGCCTCTACTCGCAGGTAATGGCGCGTACGGTTACTCGAATCCTCCGAGTCGCCTGCGCTGCTTAAACGCTGGTGCCTTTCCGAAACTACAAAACCAACAATGTATGGAGGTGACACTTCGGAAATCCTAACGGGAATTCCAGAATATTCAGCCAGGAACTATGGGCTGGAAGAACGTCGATACCGTCATACCTGGAAGGCTGTATCTCGGAAAGTATGTCGCTTATTATCTTTGTGGCGGATCATTTTCTGATCTAACTTGCACTTGCAGCATCCATGCGGCCAGGTCACCACGGTCGTTAACAGAACGCCGGATCACTCATATTGTATCCGTTTGCAGCGATGCAATTCCTGCAGAAATTCCCGAATCTGGCATAGGTCATTTGCGGATTCCTGTCGAGGATGTTGACTTCGCCGATCTTTTGATTTGGCTTCCCACTGCGTGTCAGTTCATAGAGCAAGCCATAGCGGCCGGAGGTGTCGTCCTCGTGCATTGCAACCAAGGTCTGACTAGAAGTGCAACCGTAGTTGCTGCGTATCGTAAGCCGTCGCAACTATTGTATTCCAAGGCACCTTGTCTCTGACACATTATAGTGATGTGTACGCGCCGAATCGATGCTACGCAAGCGATGTCGATAGTTCGACAAGGTTAATTCTTGCGGTACTGTGTTGTCTCCCGTTTCTGACGGGAGTCATCTTGTAGCGCGAGAGCAGGTCTGGTTTAATGCCGGATTCCATGAACAGCTAGTCCTGTTCGAGCTCTGCAAATATCAACCTAGCCCTGCCTGTCCGTATTATATCGGGTGGCGTCAGAAATTGGCCGCCCATCTGGCAGGGCAAACCTAATCTGGTGCATTTTGCATCGTCACGAGCATTTGTAACCGACTGTGATAGGTACGCCAAAAGTAGGGCGCATTTTGTGCTCACTTACTGTATGAATGCGGCCATCGCGACATAATCATCACACACTGAATGTTGTATTCTTTACTTCCATGGCCTTCTCCCATTGTTGCTACTCACCATCACTTTCTTACATTAGTATCTCCATTAGCCCGCTCTCCTCGCTTGCACTCGCACTCGTACCAGTATCATCTCATTGGCATCATGTTTCCGTTTTTCTCGGTTCGCAATAGATGGGGCCTTTCGGTTTGGCTAGTACTTGAATCTGGTCAATGAATCTAAGATGTCAATCTTATCTTAAGAATCCAGTCGCTGAGATGACCCTCACGTGCGTTCACAGCCATCATATTCGGCTCGGTCTCAACGGACCAGTGAGGGTCTTCTCTGGACACCTGACGACGGGGGTCTCTAAATAATTAAGTCGAAAGGGAGCGCACAATCATTTCTTGAGGTCACGAGCATTCACAGGTGTGGTGGACTAGGAACAACGCGCATCACATTTATTTTCCGCAGTACGGAACACGTAGACTATGATGTGTAGGGATACGTGGGACTTCAAGTTGTAGATCTTTAAAGAGCCTGGCTCATTGAGGAGCTTGTCGGCGTAGCCACTGGCGGAGTTCAAAAGGCTGTTCTCACACTTTACCTCTGCCAAACAGCAAACTTGCTCTTCACTTCCAGCTTACAACCCTCACCTTTCTTCGTCGTTGTCGCAATACACAATGGGTCTTTCGGTCTCACGTCTACTCTCTACCTTGTTCAAGAACAAGGAAATGCGTAAGCTATATATCCGCCAACTGTCCTACTCGCTCTAATTGACCTTGTCAATTCTTTTAGGTATTTTGATGGTATAGAGATACAGTACCCTTTGCCCAGACTACCTTGTTAACTCATCTACGTAGGTCGGCCTTGACGCAGCCGGTAAAACTACCATTCTCTACAAGCTGAAGCTCGGCGAGATTGTGACTACGATTCCTACGATTGGTAGGCACATGACCGACTACGTGGAGCTTGGTTTCTTACAATTTATAGGCTTCAACGTCGAGACCGTCGAGTACAAGAACATCTCGTTCACCGTGTGGGATGTTGGAGGCCAAGACAAGATCCGCCCTCTTTGGAGGCACTGTACGTGTCAACATTTCATATGTACAACTTTTTCAAAACCTTTTACTCTAGATTTCCAAAACACCCAAGGAATCATCTTTGTTGTTGACTCGAATGATCGGGAACGTGTCTCAGAGGCTCGCGAAGAGCTTCAACGGATGCTGAACGAAGACGAGCTTCGGGACGCCCTTCTCCTAGTCTTTGCCAACAAACAAGATCTTCCAAATGCAATGAACGCTGCCGAAATCACCGACAAACTTGGTCTCCAAGCCCTCAGACAGCGAACATGGTATATTCAGGTCAGTAAACTCTCGGAGCAATGTGGCCGAAACTCGGCGGTTGACGTGGAATTTGATCTAGGCCGCTTGCGCCACATCTGGTGATGGGCTGTACGAAGGCCTTGAGTGGTTGGCAACCAACATCAACAAACGGAGGGGATAAGCCAGAGTAGATCTCTCTGAGTTGGTTCCCATATGTTCACTTGGCTGGTTACCTTCCCTCATGACGTCGAATGATACACTATTACGTTTAAGCCATGGCTTGTTACTCGGGACCATCTCCGACTTCCCAACGTCTTTGTAGCTTGCAAACGTTTCTACTTGCTTCTACATTGCAAGTACTTATGCTATAGATTGTTCATACCTTCCTGGAATAAAGTGTGATTGCTCAACTATAAACCACTTAGGTGTATGTAAGGCTCATCCTATGCAGTATTTCTGCCTCTTTCCTGCGTCTTTCAGCTCTCTCCTTGGAAGGATTGTCCCGACGGGTGGCCCCATATCGAGCGAGTTTTTCCAAAACTGCCTGTAGCCTTTTTGGCCTCACCTCACTATAGGATGCTTGTCGAAGACTTGGATTCAAATAATCTTGCACTGCGTCCGTGAGGATAATCTTGGCCATCTGCATGGATCGTCAGAAACCCCCCCCCAAAAAAATAAAATAAAATAAAATAAAAGTTCTGGAATCACGATACGTACAGAGTGCAGCTCGATGAATGATGAATTGAGGTGCCTTCGTCCTATTCTTGTAATTTCACCTTCCAAGAATGCCATGTCTGTCGCCATATTGGCAACTGCGTTTTCATTCATCACTGGAACTTTGGGACCAATCATAAAGCCCTGTGTCACGTTCATATCAGCAAAGGCGAAGGGATCGTTACCGAGGTTGCGCATACCATGAAACACTCAGCGATGTACCCCACAGCACCCTTGTAGGCCACATCCTTGTAGGTATCCTTGAGTGGAAGAGAATCTACGACCGTGGTAAGCCAGTTCATGAGCTCGTAGAGATACATGCTCGGCATCCCCTCGCGGGTCTGTGGTGTCCAGTCGTATTCAGATAGATCAAAAAAGTCATCCAGCTTTGAGGTGATGAGAGCTGTTATCCGAATCTGAGACCTCTGGAAGGTCTCCGAAAAAGGTGACGAAGCGAGGCGGATTGTTCCTCCTCTTTGTGTCGACCTGTGGAGGGTGAGCATACCTGCGAAGCGTAACGAGTGGGCAAGAACCACCTAAGATCGGTGAGTGATCGCTCCAGCTCGGTGCAAGTTGCTTCAAAGTACTCCAAATTGGTCACGATTTGCGCAATCTGTGAAAGTGCCGAGGTGCTTTGAAGCCGTTTGTTTATACTGTCACTTATGTGGTTCGACAGCAGTTTATCAAGTGACTAGGGAAAACCTTGTAAATGAGGCTCAAACAAAGGTCGCCCGGCTCACCCGGCTCAGCAGATCGTCAATGTTGCTGTGGTGTTGCGACACACCTTCGACAAACTGATAAAACTGTTGGATGAAGGCCCGAATCTGTGAACGGTATTAGCATACCTGCGACATGAATGAAGCAAGCTTACATGTTGACAACAGAGATAAAAGCTTTGGGACCACGGAAGAGTAAGTGGTATGGCACTCCTGAAAATGATAAGTGCACGGCCGCCCACACAATGAGTCCGGAATCACTGTATAAGACTGTCCTTCTCAGAAGCGCTCAACCATATGCTGTTGACCACAGCCTCTTTCTCGGACGACGTAGTGATATACATTGGCAAGTAATCGTCATTGAGTACGGCCTAGAAGGCAGTCAGCTCGACGCAAGCGAGAGATCGGTATGTAGCAGAACGAACTGTATCCAATTTCCGACTGAACGCGGTTTCGAGTAGCCCTGTGTATTTCTCGAACAAAGCGAGTGATAGAGAATGGAGGGAATGTGTTGTATAAGAATAGGACTGTGCAAGGAGGTTATTGTGGCCCGACTGATGAGACGACAATCAATAATTACCTCAAGGGTCATGACGAACGCTGTTAGACATTCTTTGACTCTCAAAAACGTGTCAGGATCCTTCTGTTCCTCCAAGGCGGAACCGATAGCTGCAGACAATCGAGACACAATGGCATCCCATAGTTCCTCGACTTCTCTTTCCGAGCGGAAGCCAGACGTGGTGTCCAGTACGTAAGATTCAATGATAAAGAAGCCGCATGTTTCTTCCAGGAGGGCAGGAAGGGAAGATAGAGTGATTGGTGTGGGGAGAATAAGGTCCGACTGGGCCTGAACAGATCGTTAGCGATGTCCACGAATGAATCTAGAATTGGCGAGCCTTGCGATCGGCTTGATACGAGGTACGAAGTTCGTCGAGCAAGTCCAAGGATATGTATATGTGAACGCATTGGTAGAGTGGTTGGAAATCAACTTTCATGTTGTCCTTGTCAAGTACGTTACCTGTGGATCACAATATTTTCGAGATCATGGTCAATGTGGTACAGCAGGAACTTACTGTCGGTCCTTTCATATGTGACCATCTCCACTGCACTGCCCACCCGACTCGATCTCAACATTGGATCCTTTTCGCGTCGGGCTCTCCACTTTCGCGTGCGCGTGTCCATATTCTCCATGGCTGACCTTCCAACTGCAGCAGTGACATTTCTGATCTCAAGTAGCCACTGTTTCACGGATGCGGTGACGGCGTTCCGTATCTGGATTCGAAGTGAGGGCAAGGAGGAT
Source organism: Xanthoconium separans (assembly GCA_038089695.1). NCBI lineage: Eukaryota > Fungi > Basidiomycota > Agaricomycetes > Boletales > Boletaceae > Xanthoconium > Xanthoconium separans. The sequence continues at coordinate 19,564 of JBBPLG010000134.1, read as the reverse complement.
AATATATGCTGGTATAACGGGGTTTGCGACAGCGATGTCAACGGCATGGCCTGAATGTCTTCCAGAGACTTGAGACGATAGCAGTTGAGGGTGAGCAACTTGAACAGTGTTTGCTTGACTCACTCGCAAGGCACTCCAAAACCTGCCTTCCTTTATCATGTCGCCAATGCGATCGATGACGTCGAGGAGCTTTAAGCAAGCTTGAAAGGTGTCAATCGCTTCGTCGAGATTTGAAGCCGTCTTTTTGGATTGTAAAAGAGTCCTCTTCTTTTCGACGAGTCCCTTTCCGAGGTGCCGGACGTTTTCATCCAGAGTCGCGATCCTCTCGCGGAGGTTGGTGGTGTACGACTTGATTGTGAAGAGAGTGGAGATGGAGGAAATGAACTCTTGATAGTTCTCCGTGCATATCCCTTCTATCTCTGCATCCTTCGCCTCGATGAGTGCTTGAAGGTTGCGTAGATAGACCTCCTGCTGTCGAGTTGCATGAATCTGTTTGATAATGGGACCAAGCTGTTCCAGGTTCTCGGATGAGGAGGATGCATCGAGGAGATGTATTTGCTGCAGTTGCTGGTCGATGCTTTCTTGAGTGTATTGTTGGCGACGTCGCGGTGGCATTATGTAGAGTAGTCCTATCTCGCCTTTCTGAGTCAAGTTCGGAACTCAGCCCATGTCCCAGGTCAAGTTCCAGGTGGCCGCAGTGTCAGTCTCTGCTTCATTCTACGTGCGCGATGTCTCATAGCCTACAGACTGTTCGACATGGATGGCACGCTGGTCGACTCGACCACTGGCGTTATTGGCGCCTGGGAAACGTTTGCAAAGACATACCCGGGGCTCGACGTAAAGACGATCCTCCACAGTAACTATCACACCTTTCAGTCCAACCATACCGCCATCCATGCCCGTCCTTTGCAGGCTCGCATGGCGTCAGGACTATAGATAATCTCGCCAAGTGGTGCGACATCACTGATCCGGAGTTGCTCAAGGTTTCTTGGCTCTCAATTCGCATATGTTTGCGTGTTTCTGATCGTTTTTGCTCGATCAGGACGAGGCTGAACGATTCGAGCGGGCTATCATCGACTCTGCAGAAGATGGGATCAGAATGCTTCCTGGCGTTCGTTCAATTCTTGACAACGTAGGACAGTGTGCGCGACTCTTTCAACAAGCCATTTATTGTATACTTTAGCTGCCCCCCACCAAGAATAAACCAAATCAACGGTGGACAATTTGCACGTCTGCGACCAGAGTCTATGCCACTGCCGCCTTGAACGCAGCAAACATAGAATTTTCCGATGATATTGTAACAGCGGAAGATGTCCACAAAGGGAAACCCGAGTAATACCCCATTCATGCTCTTCCGAGTCGATATGCATAACAACTTGCTCTAAGCCCAGAACCATACTTGCAAGGAGCTACTAGGTGTGGGGTCAGAGCTGCCGACTGTAAGTAATTCCACCTTGCGAGCCAGGATGTAAGCATATTTCATCACGAAGGTGTTGTTGTAGAGGATGCACCTGCTGGTGTTACGAGCGGCTTGGCCGCTGGGTCAAAAGTAATCGGCCTACTGACCACCCACTCAAGGGAGCAGATGCTAAAGGCCGCAGAGAACGCACCCAAGGGCCACTTCTACCTTGTGCCGGACTTGTCGAGGTAGACATAAATCTGAAGCTGTTGTTCGAGCGCTGACGGGTTAGGACAGTGTTTCGATGGTGCTTACTGATGACGAAGTGGAGATAACTATCACCTTGACATGATGAGAATATGAATGCAGCGACGCTGAACAGAGGGTCGAGGAAGATGAGAGATCAGTGGATTTGGTTGGGTATATATTCCGTGGAGCATAAGCCTATATCAAACCAATATCTGATAAGTCATTATTTTATCTAAATCACCTATCCAGAGTAGTATATCGATCGGAGAGAACAACGAATGAACGGCTTAATATTCGGCGCCTTCTTCAACATCTGCCGAGTCGGTGCCCACCTCTTCGTAATCCTTTTCCAGTGCAGCAAGATCCTCGCGAGCCTCTGAGAATTCACCCTACAACGCGGTGAGAACTTTGAAGCACAAAGAAGAGACTGCGTACCTCTTCCATTCCTTCGCCAACGTACCAGTGGACGAAAGCACGTTTCGAATACATCAAATCGAATTTGTAGTCTGGCATCGCGTCAATATCGAGGGGAGCTATTGCTCACTCTGATGGCTTACCCAGACGACTCCATGCAACAGATATGGCAGTTGTGCTGCATCACACATTAGCTGATGTCCGACCCCGTGACCTCAAGAACCCACTTTGACAACATGCAGAGACTGCGGCTGGTCTTTGCAAGATCACCGGTTGGGATGTATGCCGGGGGTTCATTGCAAATACCGAGCTTGAAGCCTGTAGGACACCAGTCGACAAACTGGATAGTCTTCTTTGTCTTTATGGTAGCCACAGCTGCCTGAACGTCTTTTGGAACGACATCTCCTCGGTACAAGAGCGCACACGCCACTTTCGGAAGGGTCAGCACCTCAGTCAAAGACAATCAAGTTGCCAACATACTGTATTTTCCATCCTTGGGGTCACATTTCACCTAGATAGTTCGAGGTCAGTTACGTGGGTGAACATTCCGGTAAACGACGCTACCATCTGATGTCCGTTTTCGAAGCAAGAGAAGGTCATTTCATTCACTGAGTTCTGTTCGTGAGTAGCTTTCTCAGCGGAAAGCAATGGCGCGTAAGTAGCCAATGGAAAATGAATACGCGGGAATCTGGGGAGCTTTGTTAGTATAAGTCAGCAAAGGTCGGGAACCTTGTCACTCACGGAACCAGGTTAGTCTGGAATTCTGCTAGGTCAACGTTCAAAGAACCATCGAAGCGAAGCGAGGCAGTGATCGAAGAGACGACCTGCGCAATTAGACGGTTCAGGTTGATGAAACTGGGTTGGGCAACGCCTAGGTTCTTTTTACAGATAGAGTAGATGGCCTCGTTATCGACCTGGTTCAAGATGCATCAGGATATCAATTGGGGTGTATTTTGGTCTAGAGTTTACCATGAAAGAGCAATCCGAGTGTTCAAGAGTCGTGTGCGTCGTGAGAACAGAGTTGTATGGTTCGACGACGGAACTAGAGAGTTGTGGCGCAGGGTATACGCAAAACTCCAGCTTGGACTTTTTTCCGTAGTCAGTTGAGAGCCTTTCCAGGAGAAGGGCGCCGAAACCCGATCCAGTGCCGCCACCGAAGGAGTGGAAGACGAAGAAGCCTTGCAAACCGGAGCAGTTGTCTGCGAGGCGACGTAGTTTATCCATGACGGGATCAATGAGCTCTTTCCCAACGGTGTAGTGACCACGGGCATCTACGGAGAGACAGCGATCGAGGAGTGATAAACAGTTTGCGTGCACTGATGCATGGAAGGAATATGCTTACAATTGTTCGCAGCATCCTCCTTGCCGGTGATCATTGTCTCAGGGTGAAAGAGCGATCTGTAGGGACCAGTCTTGACCTCGTCCACGGCACCGGGCTCCAAATCAATGTAAAGGGAACGGGGCACATGTTTTCCAGAACCAGTTTCGGAGAAAAAGGTAGAAAAACCCTGATCAGTGTTCGCGCTGGGATCTGCAGCGCGACCGTCAGGCTGGGAACGAAATCAAGATGGGTCCTAGCACAGAGACGGAGAATGGCGTACGTTTAGACCGTGCTCCAGGGTGTAGAGCTCCCCTTGGCAATTGGGGGTTGTCAGACCAGCTAGTAAACGGTATCGTACGACTCACAGCATGCATTGCCAATCTGAACGCCAGCCTGACCGACATGGAGAGAGATGACTTCGCGCATGGTGAAGAACTAAAAATGGTCAATGGTCGTGAAGGAAAGGGTGCGTCGACTCACACAAGCAAATTTTGTGATATTTCTTCTTTTGGAAATATCGTCGGCCTGACTTGTTCGGAGCCTCCAGCTGACACCGAATTCTTTCTTACAAACGTGTTCTGATTGCAAAAAAAAAAAAAAAGATACTCGTAAAAGGTCATCAACAATAGCGGTAACAAATTATACGGAACCACTAGCTTCGTATGTAAAACCGGGAAGTCAAAACGTCGACATGCGAAAAGGTAGTAGGGTCTAGTACTCTCCACCCTCTTCAACATCCGCGGAGTCTATCCCAACTTCCTCATAATCTTTTTCAAGAGCGGCAAGATCCTCACGCGCTTCAGAGAACTCGCCCTCCTCCATACCCTCACCAACATACCAGTGGACAAAGGCACGCTTGGAATAGAGGAGATCGAATTTGTGGTCAAGGCGACTCCAGGCGGTAGAGATGGCCGTCGTGTTCGACAACATACACATGCTGCGGGACACCTTGGCGAGGTCACCGCCGGGGATGTGGGCGGGTGGCTCGTTGCAAATACCAAGCTTGAAGCCTGTGGGACACCAATCCACGAATTGAATTGTTCGGCGGGTCTTGATGATGCTGACGGCCGCGTTGACATCCTTGGGGACGACATCACCACGATAGAGTAGCGCACAGGCCACTAGTTATCGACTCAATAAATGACCCGAACGCGGCACAAGTCAACATACTGTATTTGCCCTCACGAGGATCGCACTTGACCATCTGGTTGCCCGTTTCGAAACACGAAAAAGTCATGTCCGCGACCGAATTTTGCTCGTGGTGGGCTTTCTCTGCAGAGATAATAGGAGCAAAGGTGGCCAATGGGAAATGAATTCGAGGGAAACTATGATACACTTAGTCGAGGTACCATGACAGAGACAAGGAAAACTTACGGAACCAAGTTGGTCTGGAATTCGTTGAGATCGACGTTGAGGGAACCATCAAAGCGCAGGGAGGCTGTGATGGACGAGACAACCTGAGCAATCAAGCGATTCAAGTTGGTAAAGCTGGGGGACGTGATGTTGAGATTCCGCTTGCAGATATCGTAAATTGCCTCATTGTCGACCTAATGGGATCAGATACAGATAAGCGGATCTTATATGTACGTAAAAGACGCCAACTAACCATGAACGAACAGTCTGAATGCTCAAGGGTCGTGTGGGTCGTCAAGACGGAGTTGTATGGCTCAACGACGGAGTTTGCCATCGTAGGAGCAGGGTATACGCTAAACTCCAACTTTGACTTTTTACCGTAATCGGTGGAAAGACGCTCAAGAATCAGAGCACCAAAGCCCGATCCAGTGCCACCACCAAAGGAATGGAAAACAAAGAAGCCCTGCAGACCAGCGCAGTTGTCGGCGAGCCGACGAACTTTGTCCATGACGTTGTCAATCTGCTCCTTGCCAATTGTGTAATGACCACGGGCGTCTTGAGTAAATGGGATGAGATAAAGCAACACACAGAAGGTGGACGACATACAGTTGCTCGCGGCATCTTCTTTGCCCGTGACCAGAGTCTCGGGGTGGAAGAGACTCCTGTATGTACCAGTCCGGACCTCGTCAATCACGTTGGGCTCGAGATCAATGTAAAGCGAGCGGGGAACGTGTTTTCCCGAAGAAGTCTCGGAGAAGAAGGTGCTGAAGCCATCGTCGTTGGAAGATGGGGAACCTTCGACGAGACGACCATCGGGCTAGCGTGTTGAATCAGCAACCAGGATTTAAAAAAAGTAAAGGCATGAAATTACACTCAGACCGTGTTCCACGGTGTAGAGTTCCCCTGTGATGAAGAATAAACACCGATCAGCGGGAGATGAACGTGCAACGCGTGCAAGAGACGTACAGCAGGCATTTCCAATCTGAACACCGGCCTGGCCGACGTGGACAGAGATGACTTCACGCATGATTTGAGGGGGAGAATTTGGCTGTAAGCGGGGAGGGTACTATTGTGAGCGGGGAGGGGGACGCGAGAAGACGCGTCGAGAACTTACTGGAGAGAGAGGCGAGGATGGGTGGTGGCCCAGACAGAGATGGGGCCGAGGGTTAAAAAACCAGAAACACATGGTGATTATCTAATCATTTTATAATTATTCCCACGGTTTATGTGTCAATGAACACGCAAATGCAATTGCACATTTCTTTTGGTACATAGCCATATGATCACGTTTCGGCCACTCGCAGGCGCAGTCGGCGCTGAGAGCCCCGTCCCGCTCGCGTATCTCCTCCAGGTCGACGACGTTCGCGTCCTCCTCGACTGTGGCTCTCCAGACTGGTCCCCGGAGCGACCAACCCTCGCCGACGCCTACTGCACCGCTCTACGCGACTGCGCCACCACAGTCGACCTCGTCCTTCTCTCTCATGGCGATCTCGCCCACGCCGGCCTCTACGCCTACGCCTATGCCAGATGGGGCCTCAAGGCGCCTGCTTACACCACCATCCCCGTCCAGGCCATGGCCCGTATCGTCACCCTCGAAGACATCGAAGGAACCCGTGACGAACAAGACATTCCCGACCAAGATTTATCAGCCGTCTCTGACGCGCAGCCGTTCATCTCCCCTTGTCCAAAATACATTGCCACCGTGCATCAGGTCCATGACGCTTACGACGCCGTCAATACCCTCAGGTATTCTCAGCCTACACACCTCCAGGGTTAGTCTCGGCGTATCCTAAATCCCATGTACCTACTCCCGTAATGATAATGATAATATTTGGTGTGCCGCACAGGTAAATGTCAAGGTATCACCATCACACCCTTTTCTGCTGGACACACCCTTGGCGGCACCATATGGAAAATTCGTTCCCCATCAGCCGGTACAATCGTCTATGCCGTCAATATGAACCACATGAGAGAGCGTCATCTCGACGGTACAGTCCTCTTTCGCCCCTCCGCAGGTGGGATTTTCGAGCCACTTGCGCGACCTGATCTCTTGATAACCGACGCCGATCGCGCAAACGTCATAACAAGTCGAAGAAAAGACCGTGATGCAGCCATGATCGGTGCGCCTCCGTCCCAAACTTCTTGATCCAGCACTAACCCTCTGCCTCCCAGATACCATCGGCGCTACCTTGTCATCCAGGTGTTCTCTTTTATTGCCATGTGATGCTGGCCCTCGGTTACTCGAGCTGCTCGTATTACTCGACCAGCACTGGAAATTCGCAGACCTCCGTTATCCCATATGCCTTCTATCTCGCAACGCGCGCGAAATGTTGACGTTTGTCCGAAGCATGATGGAGTGGGTAGGTGGTACCGTCAGCAAAGAAGACGTTGGCGTCGATGGTTCCGGCAAAACGGCGCCAAAACGGAGACGAGCGGACGATGAAGCGGACGACGAGGCATTGGGTGCGTTCGCGTTGCGGTTCAAGTACGGACATATTGGCCTTCCTCTGTGTTACACTCACCTTCCATTCAGACATCTCGAATTTTTCTTGAACCCTCAGGCACTTGTACAGAAATACTCATCAAAAGAACCAAAACTCATCCTTGCCGTACCAGCATCCCTGTCTCACGGGCCTTCCAGGTCGTTATTCGCTGACTTTGCAGCAGTGCCAGACAATGTCATACTTCTTACGAGCAGAGGAGAAGAAGGGACACTCGCTCGCATACTCTTTGATAGATGGAATAACTCTCAAAGAGGCGATGATACCTGGGACAAGGGCAAGATAGGGAGTAACGTCATGCTGGATGGTTCGCTTCATCTCAGAGTACCTCCATATCTTTTCCAGTTGAACTTTCCGCGCTCAAACTCGTTCAGATGAATTCAAAGGTCCCTCTTCAAGGTGCAGAACTGGAGTCCTACCTTGCCAAAGAACGTGCAACGAGAGAGAGAGAGGCCGCACAACAAGCTGCCATCGTCCGTAATCAACGCATGCTCGAGGCCGATGAAGATGAATCAGACGAAGAGTCCGACTCTGATGAGGAAGATGAAGTCGAGCGTGCACTGAATGAGGATCAGATGGACACGGCCGACGGCGATTCTGCAGTGCTGACGTCTACGCGCAGGCGAAAGGCGGAGAAAACTGAAGACATCGCGGACTGGGGATTTGATATGGACGACGGACTAACCAAGACATTATTGTCCTTCGACATATATCTCAAAGGCAATGTCTCCAAAGCCACGTCGTTTTTCAAGAGTACAGGCAGTCATGCACAACGATTCCGCATGTTCCCGTATGTCGAAAAGAAGCGCAAAGTCGATGAATACGGCGAAACCGTAGACATAGGGATGTGGTTACGTCGAGGTAAAGTCTTTGAGCAAGATGCGGAATCGGATGAAACCAAGGAGGCGAAGCGGAGACAAGCAGAAGAGGAAGCCAAGGTTCGACCCCTCTCCATTCCAAAAAATGCCTGCTTGATTGTCCATGCTTCACAGACTGTGGCACAAGAACCTCCCTCCAAGAGTGTGTCGTCCGAAGTCGAGATTCAACTAGCCTGCCGCCTCCTTTTCATTGACATAGAAGGTCTCAATGACGGTCGTGCTGTTAAAACAATAGTACCACAAGTAAATCCTCGCAAGATGGTACGTAAAATGTCGTGAATAACTGGGTTTGGACCGAAACTGTCTACAGATTTTGGTGCATGCCTCCATGGACGCGGCAAGAACACTCATTGAAAGCTGTGGACAAATTCGAGCGATGACCAAAGACATTTATGCCCCCGGTGTGGGTGAGAGCATTCAAATCGGGCAACAGACAAACAGCTTCTCAATCTCACTAAGCGATGAGCTGTTGAGCACGATCAAGATGTCGCGGGTACGTAACATGACTTGTCGCTTTATTAGAACCAAATCCGTACTCACTTGCCGATATCGGTAGTTTGAGGACAACGAGGTTGGTTACGTGACTGGACGTGTGGTGAACCACTTTAGCTCCACTATACCAATCCTTGAGCCGTCGGGAGTTTCAGTACCCGCTGACGCACATGTCAGGACTGAGGCCCCTCGTAGTCGGGTGCTTGGATCGCGGCTAGCACGACCACTCCCGCGTTCGACCATGATTGGAGAGCTCAAACTGACAGCTCTCAAGGCCAGACTTGCGTCCATAGGAATACCAGCGGAACTGATTGGTGAAGGTGTCCTTATCTGCGGGGCCGGTGTCAGACGGGATCAACCAACAGACAATATCGAAGAGACCGTCGCAGTTCGCAAGACAGGACGAGGAAAGGTTGAACTCGAGGGCAACGTCTCAAACGTCTATTATACTGTACGAAAAGAGATCTATGGGCTACATGCACTTGTAGCTGCCTAGCATCGTGTAATAATACCATATTCTCATGAATGAGCTTGGAACCCGACATCATCATGCTGCTTTGCCCACATCCTCTTTCAGACTGACTATCCTGTTCAAAACCAAGGTATCACCCTGACTCATGCCATAGGCACTTGAAGGGTTATCCAGCGCCGACAGGCGGGAATCCGAGTCCACGGAAAAGTATGCAACTCGTAGGCCCTGGAAGCGGATGCACTCCTTGCCAACCAGTTGCTCGGGGGTGACAACGGGAGTCTCGGGATCCAAGGACTGCTGTGCCCCGTCGGCTTTTGACTTTTCTGCACGAACTTTGGCATCTGCGAGGGCATTCTTCACGGACTCCCTTGCCAATGGCCAGAAGCCGACTTCGACCATGGCGCCTCTCACAACATCCATGTTGTGCGGGTTGATATCCGCCATAAAATCAGGCACTGCAGCCAATGGATTGTCGCTCTTGAACAAGGGGTAGAAAACCCGTGTTTCGTCCACACGAACAGGGCTTCCTGATGGTCCATGTTCTGCGACCCACTGAATATACGTTTTCGGCTTTGTAGTCACTTTGTCTTCGAGTCTGCAGACAAGCACTGTGACCTGGCCAGTGGTGGGATCTGTCTCGTACGATGTGCATGTGATGGGATGTGGTGCCTGGAAAAGACCGACAGTCTTGCCTGGAGCGAGCCGGAAGTAATCTTTGGAGTCTTCCAGCCTGAAATCATCGGCATCGATGTACATAGTACGCGTGAATGGAATGGTGGAGGTCCCCAGCTCCGGAACTTTGGGGTGGAGTGGTTTCTCTATCATGAGGACGTAGTCTTTGGGTAGGTTCTCGATGATGACTTTGAGCGGACGCAGCACCATCAGTAGCCGGGGTGCCGTTCCTTCTAGAAATTGCCTGGTTGTCTGATCAAATCGGCCAATCTGGATGTTCGACTCGGTCGTGGACACCCCAAGAGTGCTCACGAAAGACAGGATTGCTTCTGGGGGAACTCCTCGACGGCGAAGTGCAATGACGGTGTGAAGCCTGGGGTCGTCCCATCCAGTAACATATCCATTGTTGACGAGCTGCAGGATCTTGCGTTTTGAGTTTATTGTTCCTGTGACATTCAACCTCCCGAATTCAGACTGCCTCGGTTTGTAGACTTCAAGTGCATCGCAAAGCCATTCATATGATTGGCGGGAAGTTACGAATTCCGTGGTGCAGAGCGAATGTCTATATGCCATTTAATTCTCTCTGACAAACATAATGGGGTGGACAACGTACGATATGTTCTCGAAACTGTCGACGAGACAGTGCGTATAGTCATACGTAGGATATATTTTCCATTTGTCGCGTGTGCGGTGATGTGAAGCGTCCAGGACACGATAAGCGGTCAGGTCCCACATCTTGGGATTGGGGTCCCTCAAGTCCTGCTTCATACGCAGAAAGGCTTCTTTGGGACGATAGAACCCATCCTTCATCTTCTGGAACTCTGTAAGAGATTCCTCGATCGGCCTATCCCTATGGATACAGGCTCGGGGAGCAGCAACCTTTTCACCTCTGTCGGCCTTCATCTGCTCCTCTAATTACCATCCATCAGTAGGAGTCCTAACGAGACAATATTCACGCACGGGAGCAGTGACAAACATACGCCTTGTCTCGTTTAATTAGCTCGATGGCGAGCTCATACAACTGGTCGAAGTAGTCGCTTGAGTAGGTGATCTTCCATGGCTCATAGCCAAGCCATCGGACAACTTCGATGATACTTGTAAAATACCTTTCTTCCTCTTTCTCCGGGTTGGTGTCGTCGAATCGAAGGTATGTTCTACCGCCGTGATGTGCAGCATAACCAAAATCCACAAATATGGCCTTGCAGTGGCCAATATGCAAGTATCCGTTCGGTTCTGGGGGAAACCGAGTATAGACCCTACCACCAGTCATAGCCAAGTGTTTATCACGAAGTTCAGGTTTCAATTGGGGGTTTTCACCAGGTTTGTGAAGCGCGCCGAGGAAGCCCTCCTCGAATACCACTTTCCTAGATCTGGCCCTTTGCGCAGCATCGCCGGAGACTTGGGTCGCAGTCTTATTCAGTATTTCGTCAGTAGTCAGCACAACAGTTTCCTTCTTCGACTCCTGAGGAGTGCCGTGAGATCGTGACTCGACACAGAATACTATGACCCCACCTTTGCCTTGGGTTTCACATCCTTCGCGCCAAAAGTCTGCGTAAAGACGCGCTCGACGGCGTTCTTTATTTCAAGTGGATTTGCCCATCGCAGTGAAGGAATGTTCTTCACCCCGCTGATCACAGCTCCGAGACTGGTCCACCCGGACACAGAGTTTGACTGGATGTAATCGTGGATAAAGACATCTAGCTGCTCCGACGTGATACTGAACCCTGATCATGCAATGATTGAATAATCTGGCATCAGATGACGGAGACCACTCACCAACGCCGCATGTTTCGTTGAATTCGGTCTCGTTCACCGGCAGCGAATGAGACTCGAAAAACCTAGTGGCGACTAATCGAAAGCTCATAAATCGGCGAAAGCACAGGAAATTAGACGACGAACCGTTGACTTGGTCCACCGACTTGAGCTTTTCTTCCTGGACCGCTCTGACGATGTAGCGTTGCTGAGCATCATCGACGTTCGGCTGTTTGGCAAGCTGGACAGCGAATGCTGCAATCAATACGGCTCGTTTCTCTCCCAGCGGATCTGACTCAGAGGCGAGGTCATGCGAGAGGATGAGATTCTTCAGAATCGTGGCACTCTTCGGGTTCTTGGCTGCCTCAGCTGCCTTGGACTTTGGCAGCCCAATAGATTGGAAGAGAGAGATGGAGGTATCGGGAGCGTCTACGTGTGCGGGCATGATAGGATCAAAGCAAGGACGTTCTCCAAGGGTGACTCGTCCGTCATCTGTTATCTAAACACGTAGACTCTGTTTCTAGTGTGAGATAACATCGCACAGATTCCCTACTATCTGCCGCTTTGGTCGCCCATCAGGTCGCTGGCCAATCACTCTAGTTTCCATCCTTTTCACCAGTGCACTCCCAGTCGCGTCGCTCCCATCGCCGTCCAGAAAGGCCAAGGAGAGCTGGAGAATCTTGTCTGAAATTGATCGCGATGCCTTGCTAGATACGAGTGGCAAGATTGGGAAATCCGAGAAAGAGATGTGTTCGGATCGAGCTTTCAGGTGTCAGATTTTCAACCGTTCGTTTAACTAGAATAAGACACACCAATCGTCAACAACTCCCACCGAGTCCAGGACGTTCCAACCTCCAGCAAGCGTTGAAAATGATCTTCCCAGAGCGTAAACTTCTCCGAGTTTATGACTAGTATGCTGGGAAGTCGTTCCTCTTCAAATCTTTTGTGGGGCAAAGGACCTGGAGAGGGCAGTGGTTCGAGCCAGGGATCGAGTATTAGAGCTTTTTGAACAGATATCAGAGGTTCATTTTCCGGGGGTGCGTTGGAGAGTATCGATAGCTGTTTCAATCAGCCAAGGTCGCGTATGAGACAAACCACCTACAACAGTCGCCCCGCCAAACGAATGTCCAGCGAGTACAACATTCTCTTCACATTCAATTGGCTTCTCCGTCCCAGCTGCGGACCATGTCGACCAATCGATATCTCGCACGGTATTCAAAGAATACCGGGTATCGCTGCGACCGTCGCGAACTAAATCCTGAATTGCTCGGAGCGCAAGGAATATTTCCATTCTCCTGAAAATGAGCTGCTCGCCTCGAAATGATAGCATATTACATTGTTTAATTGGGTAGTCGGGTGGCCAACTTGAGGTTGAATATCATCAAAGACAGTGTTAACATCGAAACATCGTGGGCTTACACTAGATCGGTCTCCTTGATGTATGGTATTGGATCAGAGAACGAGGGCACAGAAACATGGCCTGATCCATCCCTGTGTTCCATAGCAAGCACTACACGCCCAGAAGATGCAATCCATGTGCAGAGTTGACTATACCAGGATGAACAATGGACTTTTGACAGAAATGTATTTACCTGTATGTGGTTCTACTGCCTCCCAATCCATGTGAGAAGATGACAAGTGGCCAAGGACAAGACTCGGAGGATTTGGCCTGAGAAATATTGCGAGGATTGAGGAGCGGTGCTTCAGGATGAACAGGTATCTACAGAAAAACGGTCAGAAGGGTAGGGATATAAGAGATGACCGGGAACCTTGAGCAGACTGCCAAAGAGATATACGAGTGGCCATACTAACCACAAGGACAACCCTGGCGACCCGCACGTTGGGCGATTAATGAAGTTGGATGCAAGGATCGAAACCCACCGGTATAGTTACGCAGACCCTGCAATGAGGCGCTCAGCGGGCTGCACGTTATAATACTACCATTTAGTAACGCTGGTCAAACCAGAAACTTCCGACGGACCGAAGCAACCAGCGAAGGCCTCTAGGGCTACTTTCCAGCGGGACATCAGCGGGGTAATAAGCTGTGAAGGCGACTTCCTCAAGCACGAGTGCATGCTTCAACTTGGAAGATGATGTTGCCGAGGGGACCTTGACACTGCTAACAGGACACCGTGGAACGGACAACATGAAAGTTGTCGCTCCAACGGGAAATTGACCTCCAGGATGGGGCAAAAACATTCATAAACTTGAGAACGACGAGTGGAGTACGTGTTTTGCCAGCGGATGCTGTTAACTGAAAGATTGCTGGAGGGCGATGCTGGCGCTGAGGCGTGGAGACGCTGACGTGGCCACAGGAGACTACGGTTAGATTTTGCTCTTTGCCGACTCGGTCATGGCGCATGATCATCGAACGAATACAGTATGGCTTCCGGATGTTTAGTTTGATGGCCAAGGGCACGTTTTCCCCGTGCCAGTCAGTAGGGAACGTGTGTGGACGACGTCGTTGACCGAAATTGAAGTTTACAGCTGGACCGATGGTTCACCCATCGCTGTAGCGTATTGAGTAGGACTAGTTTAGACGGTCGCTACACAATAACATCGCTTGTCCAAAAAAAAAAAAGTATACGGCTGGCCAAGTTGGCACGAAGTACTATAGGATGACAATACAGGGTAGACATACAGCAAGCTTTACAACTATACATACACGATTTGTATGTGTTCACTGTCAAATCCGAGTGTGACGACTCGGATCAGTAGACGGAGAGGATGGTTCAGGTAAAGCATCACGAATTTCGATCCATGGGGGGTTGTCAAGAGTGAACGGGTTCTTCGGACAGGTGTCCATGCCACTGCCACGCCGGCACCGGACGTTGCGCCAGACTGGGGGGTAAGTAAGGTCTTGCGCAGGTTCTGTCAGACGCGTAGACGATAGCGAACCAGGCATCACTTGCGGATATGGATACACAGAAGGCGGTGCATGGAGAACAGGCCCTTGCAGTGTGTTGGAATGAGTTATTCCTGTTCCAGACACCTTCTCAGCGGCTCGAGACTTGAAGCCGTGGGCGGAACGTTTGCGAAGGTCCTGCGCCGTTGGCAACGGGGAAAGTTCCTCGCAAGTGTCAAGTGGAGAAACTTCCGTTGGCAAGGGAAGCCGCGTTGATCTTTGAGAGACCGTGACGGTGTTCTGTGAAATGATCGTTTGTTGCTTTGCACGCGAGACCCGTTCATCTAGCACTTTCTCAGGTCCAGCGGTAGGCGAATATGGGACGATGCCAACGGGAGGCTGCTCTCCGAGTTCCTTACGAAGAGTGTTGATCTGGTCCTTCAGCACGACTGAGAAATCCACACGTTCGTGGTCGTCTGCGCTAGTAATCCGTACGAGGGTTGAAACGCTAAGCAGGGGCAAATATTGATATGCAGCTGAATATGTCAAAGGTACGACGTACAATGCTTCTTTCAGATATGCAAAACTGAAGCCTTGTGTCAGGCTCGCAACTTCCTCTATGAGAGAATCTGGGAAAGGTATCTCGTCGTTGTCCTTGAGTTTGATTTGCCAATACTTGGTATACAGCACACGCTCTTCGTAGTCAGGATCATCAAACAGGCTTCCAAGAATGTCAGCGTGGACAATTGTTGCGCATTCGTCAACTCACTATTTCCGATCGAATCTGCTGGGCCGATTGGATAAGCCGGGGTCGAGTCTATCGATATGGTTGGTGGAACCAATGACAAGTAATCCATCATTTCCCTCTAATCCATCAAGCTGGTTGAAGAAAAACGATCGGTTCCGATCGTTGATCAGACTATCGAGGTCTTCCAGAATCAACTAAATACAGTTAGAGTTTATTTAGATATCTGTTCCATCAAATACATACCACACAAGGAGCTAACTGGCGTGTCTTGAGGAAGACGTTCTGCATAGACACTTCTTCGCCTAGCGGACCTTGTGCATCGAAGTCAGTCCCTGCTGCGAATGTTGAACTGGTTTCTTTGACTCACTCTGAAAAGATTTCACGTAGAGCGGGACGAACCCGCGTTCCGTACAGGTTCTCATAATGACTTTGATACTGATAGTTTTGCCGTTTCCTGAGAAAGATACCATGAGCGTACATGCGAGTCGCTCGGCTAGAAAACTTGCCTGGGGGACCATACATGATCAGGCCACGCTAATGGAATGTGAGTAAGTCTACGACAGTATCAAGGCGACGCACCTTCCACGGTATAGATAGCTTCTTGTATATCTCCTCCGATTTGAAGAATCCGTAGACGTCTTTCTGGAGACCTTTCTTGCTCTCCTCCTTCATGACTACGTCATCCCAAGATGAGTCTTTGATCTCGTGCCAGAGTGTCTTGCTCTTGGACCAATTACCCCTGTTGAAGACCCAAATTTCGTCGTGGGCTTGTTCAATATAGAGAAAAGCAGCTAAAAGAAGGTCTCGCGCTGGCTGTTCAGGACCTTCGTGAAGGATGAAGTGGACAATCTTGACGGAGAACCCGGTCTGAAACTAGTTCACACGTCAGGTACGAGCAGGCTAACTTGTGGTGGTGCATCGTTCTTACATGTGTGATGTGCACGAGAAAATCATTATTCTGCTCAAAGTCTACTAGTCAGTGTCATCCTGTGGATGGACTGGAGACCTTACGTTCCAAGTAAGTTTATACGAGCCGAAGATGATATTGTCAACAAGGAATCCGGCTGCTTTGCCCCCGACGTGTGCAGCAGTTGGTCTAAATGCGACACTTGAAACTTGTTCTAGTCCTGGTTCCTGAGGATGCACTGTGATACCAGGAAGCGAGAGGAGGTTGCCACTGTTGAGCCTGTAATCGTCTGAGACGACGAGCGAGTGCCCTGGATACATTTTCCGCAGGGCGTCGGCGCTATAGAGTAGATAGGTCGATGTCATCGATCAGGGTTGTACAACGACGTACGCAATGAGCTCTGGACTGGAATGCTTTGCAGACGCTGGGATGGAAGTGAGCGCCCGTGCTGAGAGGGAAATGGGCTGAAGACGAACATTGATCGATCCATGTCTCGTAAAAGTTGGTTCGATCAGGGATAGAGCGAACGTCTACGTATTCGATGTCCTGTTGGAGTAGCTGTGTCATGTCCGAGTCAAACCTGGGTTTCAAGCTAAGCCAAGGCTAAGGAAGGACAACTTGAACGTGCGACTCGTTATACTAGTAATTTATAGTCCCACCGCCGCAGTTCTACAGCATCAAGGCACTGGGCGCTCAAAGTCAGGGGCTAATTTACCAAATGCGGTGTACTGAGACTGACTTGAAATTAGTTAGACGAGTCTCACCCACCCACACCGACGACGCCGCTTTTTTTTTGATATCAGATTTGTTTTACCGGGATGTCGACCCAGCCTCTCCTACAGCGCACTGCATCCAAACGCATCGCTCTTCCTGTCAGGGTAGAGCCAAAAGTTTCCTTTGCAAACGAGAGAACGTTTTTATCATGGCTTCACTTCACCGTCGTTCTTGGTGGCCTTGCTGTCGGTCTACTCAACTTTGGGGACGAGGTATATATCCTCTTTATTTTTGGTATCATCATACTCAACTGATCCGTTTCCGGTTCATAGGTCGGAAGAATTAGCGCCGCAATGTTTTCAGCCGTTGGTACGTCGTTGATGACCGAGGCAGGACCACATCTTGACCCTAGCAGCCATGGCCGTCATGGCCTATGCTCTGTATACTTACCACTGGCGGGCCTTGTCTATCCGACGCGGTGGCCGTGGACCCTATGATGATCGCGTCGGACCGGTTAGTACCGCTATCACTGTAGTTTACGCCGAGCACTGATCAGATCTTTCTAGACTGTCCTGTGCGTTGCACTGCTGAGTAAGTCGCCGTTTTCGTCGTCTTTCTATTGGATGAATATAATCGCCTTGATTAAAGTCGCCATCATTGCCAACTTTTTCCTAAGGATTTCACGCGATTGAGGGAACATGTGTTGGCTGCTCGATCGTTACCGTAACTAATGTAAAGCATTGTCTGGATATGCAAATATGTACCATGTCAGGCAATCATCCTCTCTTCTGTCTCTTCGTACCTGTGCGGGTGGGTAGTGATGCCGAAGTGTCATTGGAGGAAACCGACAAGGAGCGGCGTGACTACGGATCGGTTAGTACGTCATGGCTGAGAGGCCAGGAACGACATGCCTGTTTTCTGCTTCTGCCACTTCTTGCGCTAACGATGCTTCCTTCCGCTTCCCCCTCGGCATCTCTGTCTTCTTTGGACTCGTCGACATCCATGGGCATGGACTCCTTGGCGTCTCTGTCGGCGCTCTCGCACTCTCGGATGCCAAGCCTTGCTTTGAGTACCCGGATATCCTGCTCTACTTTGTCCACGACTTTCTTGGTCTCGATCAAAGCGGTGGTAGCATCTAATAGCGATTCCAAATGAGAGCAGTTGTCCCTCGTTGGCATTACGAGACGAGTGTAAGTGATGCCGAGCTCAGTGAGTGCTTGCGTGATCTTGGGGGCAATAGTTGCTTTAGGAACAGGAAGTTTGAAACTACGAAGGTGGACGGGGACGTGGGTGACCTTTGTGGTGTTGGACGAACCGGCGGGGGGCTCGACGCGAACGATGCAATGTTGTGCGTCTGTAATCGAATGAGTCGAGAGAACCGAGTAAGGTGTTCAGTCTCACCGTACACGGCAGACTTGGGTAGGGGTGGTTTTTTTGTTACGGGTGGGCCGAGTTGAATGATGTTGGATGGGGTGGGAGGTAGATCTATATCAAAGCCACCTTTTTTCTTTTTCCTGATGCCTTCTATGGAAAGGGCTGAGGGGCCGTCTTCCTCGACGACGATGTCTGAAAGACCAGAATCGACGCCAAGTAAAGTGCGAAGGAGGTCGTCGCGTTCTTTTCTGAATTTACGCTCGTTTTGCTCGAGTCGTTTGAGCTCTATGAACAAGGCCTCTTCCTCTGCTATTTCTTCGGGAGTTCGATCTTCGAGGCTTGCAATATAATTTTTACGCATCTTTTCACGGTCTAGAATGTGTGTGAGATGAGGTCGTGGTGGTAATTTACAAACATACCTTTGTCGAACTGATAACTGTTGAGGAGTTGGGACTTGGTTGACTCGTCGCCGGTCCATGGCCGATTTCTGATGAGCTTGCGACAGACGCTGTAATAGCGATCCTTGAGGTCCTGATTGGTGAGGTGAATGGGTGTTTAGATGGAGAGTGAGGACAATGTACCTCGATGGCACGAGTGGGACCGTCATGGAAATCGTAGCGGTCGTGAATGACATACCAGCGGAGGTCGTAATCGTGTACGGTGGTGAAGAGATGGTCTGTTTCCTCCTTTGTCCAATCGGTGTCTATCAAGGAGTTAAGAGACTGGGAGAGGAAGGGGATTGGACTGACCCTCCAAGAAACGCGAGTACTCGTCCTGAGAGTAGGTGTAAAACTTTGGCTGTACGTTGTACCTGGCAAAGGGATAGTCTGTAGTGGATAGGCAAAGATGCGAGGGAGAAGATGAGACGACGAACCGCCGGAGGGATCAGAGAGTTTCACCCAATGAGAGAGCTGGAGATCGTCAGAGCGAGCGATATTTGTAAACGGTCTGTGTTCCCTGTGTGGCGTGTTTGAGAAGAGAGGTGAGTGAGGTGGAGTGGCATACCATTTCACGGTACCACCGCCGCCGAGATTTGGTTTCTGCTTGAGTCTTGGTTTCGCGAGGTGGGCCGCGAGAGATGGAGCAGAAGGGCCGATGAGGGAGTATAATTCGCGTGATATTCCATCTGGTTTCTTTGTCGCCGACGTGTGAGTTCTACGGTGGTGAGTCGGGGCGGGGGTCAGTGACTGGGGTAGTGACAGAGCACTCCGTATGTCGGACGCGGAGATGGCCATTTGAGAAGAGAGAGAGTAGTTGATTACGTAAACAGACAATCCCTCTTGTTTCATCACCATCCCGATTCTCTTTCTTTCACCCTCTCCGATGTCCTCCCTTTCATTGAACACGCCCTCTCTTTCAGCACCTTCCTCTCTTTCACTCCCCCTCACTTCCCCCTCTCCTCCCTCCTCCTCCTCCTCCTCCTCCCCTTCTCCCACTGCCACCCCTGTCTCTATCACCACCACCTCCACCACC